>JAKJJM010021047.1:0-11832 GCA_021901965.1 Pipa carvalhoi | reverse complement strand
AGATATCTTTATACCTAAAAGGAATGTTTGTGGTTTTGGCCGAATTGTGGTTTTAAATATTGTGCTCAATATATTGGCCACCGTTTCCCAATGTTCCTGTGCCATAGGGAGTAGTATATTGAGGGGCCTATTTATGAAAATTCCAATAGTCGCACAAAGGTCCAAATTTGCACTCATTTGCCATTTCCCTATCTTCATGTATTCAGCAAACTCTGAGATGTGGCAAATTAGCATAGAATTCAGACAGATATGATGGTCACAGACTTAAGCAGCTCTACACACCACTTCAAATGCACATGCACACTTAATTTGGTTATTCATCAAGTGTCGGGTGATGTAGAAAATTCAGAAAGGGCTACCGTGTTGAATTCGCCAACTTGACTTTGCCATAACAAAGTAGTAAAGTAAGGAATTAATAGCAAGGCTCTGATGTGGCGAACAAGACATTGTCACTTTTGGATGAACAAAGGACTGTGACCAAGTGACAACATAAACTATGGATATGATGACATATAAAGGGATGTATTATGCACTTAATGAAATTAGACATTGTGAAGATGACATCATTGCTCTTCTTTGGTGCAATTCACTTCACTACATATTCTACTACTGATCAACTAATTAAACTGCACTATGCAAGAAATTGTAACCAACACTATTCGCTTCTTCCCAAAGGGAATGATGCAAATTTACTTCAACAGTCGAATTTGTACTTTATTGAAAAAGCTCCTTTACTTTTGAGTAATGAAAATGTTTTGAATTTCATATCACTAATAAGATTTTCACTACTTGTTTCCTGGAGGAAACTCAGCAATCCTGGAAGGAACTAAGGAGAGCTAAATGTTCGTTTATACTAGAGTTGGTTCTTAAAGAGGGAGGGGGAAATACAGATATTAATTTTATACACGAGTACTGCCTTCTGCTCTCTATAACAAGCTTATTACTTCTGCTCTGAACAGCAATGTGATCCTCTTCACTTCCTGTTCCTGTGTGATTATGGGAATTTAGCAACCAAAAGAAAGACTGAAATATATATATATATATGGGGTGGATCAGCACGTCTCATACAATACAACAAGGTGCTGCTTGATGAGTTCAAGTAATGCAAGGAAAACTGTAAAGCTGTAAAGCTGATCATACATGGTACAATGACAGTAAACTGTACACAATAGTGAGCAGAAAGATAGAATTCATTTAACCAGTGTAACAGATATCCATAGATGGGTTCATCCAGCATGCTGAACAATCATTTCATCAGATCAAAGATTTTAGCTAATCAAAACAGAGATTATGTGCAGATAATAGACCAAGAGAAGAGAATCCTCCAAAAAATTCTAAACATTAATAGCCAGTTTAATATACTGTACACTTTGAACAGGGGATGAATTACAAGTCGCTAGGCCCCAGAGCAGGATCTGCAACAGGGCCTCTACCCTAGCGGCGCTGTCCCCTCTTGTGTCCCCCAAACAAAACAAAATTGACTCATGGGGATCAGGGGCCCATGGACCAAAAGAAATTGACTTATCCCTTGGAGGCTTCGGCCCAGTACAGCTGTGACTGATGCAACCTCCATTGTTACATGCCTGACTTTGAACAAACCTCAACAGCTGTGTCAGGATTCGAGGTTAGTACAGTTGGGAACCACCGAATTGAGGTGGAGAAGGAGACTGCAGTCCAAACAGCGGAATCCAGATCAGAGGAGAACTCTACTCACAGGGCGCGGAGTCTAAGTTACCCCAGGTCTTCACCAGGGAACCCCGCAAGGGAGTATGGGCTCCACTGCTAGGAGTAACCAGGTCGCAGCCCCCAGGGTAGAGATCGAGAAACAGAACGGGAGTAGGCAGGATGAAGCAGAGACAAAATCCGAAACTGAAGCAAAGGGTCAGGACAGGCGGAGTTCAAGCAGAAGCCAAGGGACAGGCCGAGGTCAAATCAGAGATAAACGGAAATCAGGAACAACCAGGAAATCAAGAACAACCGGAACAACAGACACCCAGAACTCAGAAACTAGTTCTATAATCGGGCACAGAACAGCCTGTCAGATTGGCTTAAGAAGCCAAAAGGGGCGGAGCCTAATGACGCAAGGGACAGGGCCTAACAACGTGAGGAGGTGGAGCTGCAATGACGTGAGGGGCGGAGCCTAATGACGTGTGGGGGCGGGGCCGCGATGACGTGAGAGGGCGAAGCCTAACGCCGCAATGCAGCGAAGGGGTGGAGCCACAACGTGGGACCCGACGGGGGTGAGTCACATTCCTGACAAGCTGTAGTTGATAGAATCAACTCTAAATTAATGTAAACATACCAGGGATGATTACAGATCTAGCCTAAGCCAGAAATCAGTGTAATGGACAGATTATATTGATGTGCATTTGAGATTTGTATTTTTATCTGTTGCCAGTTTTATGCTTTACTTGACATTTACTGGCATGCCAGTACGGTATATACATAATAACCCAATGACATTATATAGACTGCCTGACAATGTTTTGAATTCATATAACTTGATACATATTTGATTTTGGATGTGCAGGCTTTTTAGCAGGAAGACAATGTTCTTTGTCGCTTTCTAATAAACAGATTCTCTCTCTTGACAGTAATAATTTGAAAAAAAATAAAAACATTAAGAATCAAAAATTGTAGAGAATTTCAGTTGGTGTTATCAGAATTATATTTATTTAAACTATTTTTCTCTCCAAAATAGGCTTTAACCCAAGCAGTAAAACCTGAATTTGCTGACTCGGCCTATCGATGGTGTGAGCAAGCTGAAGCAGATGGTAATGCATTTCAAAACTCCTAAAGCAATTTTGTCTAATCTGATATATATTGGAAGAGTTTGTCTGATTCAGATAAATTGAACTCTAGCCAAGGACTGAGCTATTTTACTTTTCTAGGGCACAGGATCAGTCTCAGTTCATAATAACCTTGGTTGATATTGGTCTATTGAGAGCTTCAAATTTTCTAAGCTTTTTAAGTTCAGGTGCAATTCTGTGCCAAGTGCAAGTATGACTTCTGAATGATATGTTATGAGATATATTTTTATACATATTTGTAAATATGGATTTATATATTTAGTTATATACATAGAAACTGAGAAAAGATTTGAGACTGGTATTGTAATATGATACAATAAATGGTTTCATCCAAACTACTATGTCTTTTGATATGAATGTTGGTGATTTTTATCTAATATTTCATAGACTTGTATTAATTCTTATATATAACAAATGTAATGTACAATTTTTTGCATTGTGTACAATGACCAGTGCTGGATGATCATTCAGATTATTGTTTTTCTGCTTTATTGGCTGAAAATTCATACAGTCTAAACTCACCTTAAGGCTAGTTCCTCATGCAACTGTAACGTTATTTTAACCTCACTAGGCGTTTACAGGCATCCACTGATTAGGATTCATCCACAGCTCACTCAGTCATTTCAGGATCTTAGGCTCTGCTTACATTGGGCTAGTGCCTGTACCTTTTACTTTATAAATAATTTGCATCAGAGATTCTTCTTATTAACAGGAACTGGAGCTTCTAACAATACTTCTAAGAGGTAGAACTTATTCAGTACATTCATCAATTCACTCATATAGTACTTCAGAGTATAGTAACCCTCCCTTGAGTATATCTGGATATCCTTCCTATCCTGGTGAGACGTAACTTCTCTCTCGAAGGGTCTGATGCAGGAAGCCAGCAACCTTTACCTGCCTGCAGGGATCCTCCACCCAGCTCAATGGAGGCCCTAGGAACAAAGACCTCTCTACTTTCTGAACACTGACATATATCAATTCTGGAGAACACGCCTCCTACCTATAACAGATAGGTATAACACTCTTAGTGTAATTAGTCTCTATTGCCACTAGATGGGGCTATATCACAATTCGCAACACAATATATATTGCTAAAACTATAAATACATAAATACTATAAGAAAATGGATTAATCCAATTTCCATTTCTTTACACAACATTAAAAAAAATCCCTCAATTTGATTACCCGCACCAGTGCCGACTACCACAACCAATATTGTCAACAGGTGTTTTACCACACAGGTCTATTTTCTCTTGGTAAAATTCCTGATGACAAAACTGTGGTTGTCACAAAAAGTGGTTGTCATTGATGTTGCAGGGCAATAAATGGAGATTTGGAGGCAGGCTTCTGTAAGAGGTTTTTTGCATTTTCCACATATGAAAAAATATGTGAAGCAAAATGGCACTGATGAAAATTTTCTGAAATCTGTATAGACCCATTTTAGGGACCAATAGTGTAGACCATGCATGAAGGGTATTTGAGCGGAATAATATTCATGGAACTTTAGCTACTATGCCTTAAATCACATATTTGAAGAGAAGAGATCATCTGCCTCTATATAGACCAGTCTAAGGGAATTGTGCAACAGCAAAGCAAACTTAACTGTTGGATTCTACTAGAAATTCTTACAAACTAGCAGGGAGGTTATGCCTTGCTATTACTACCTCTCTGCAAATATATCGTCCAGAAAAAACATCCAAAATATAGTTTATTTTCAACACATATACCAGTCTTGTGTAATGTCCATTTAATGATTCATCACATAGCACATCACATAGTGATGTCCGGTCATGGCTTCAACAAACCACACATCATATAATGATGCCCTGTCATAACATCATCATGACGCAAGTCACATAATGATGCCCCCGTGACGTCAACCAGCTGTGCATCATGTGGTGAGATGCACCATGACATCATTACGCTAGGCATCCCCCTTATAAAAGTGGCTGCATTCAACTATGCTCTGCATGTAATAAGGCCAGTACCTGAGTGAATCTGTATGTAGCAGTACATTTCAGTTTAGGATTACAGTGATTCACTGATACCTGTAAACAGCTTTCTTAAAAATAGTTTTAGTACTAAGCAAAGACACACCAATTCTTCAGCATCAGCTGTAAAATAATTATCTTTACATAATTAGGTTGCCCTATGATTACAATAACAATCCTCTACTTCAAATATTATGCAATAATAAATTAACCAATGGGAAGGGACTCCCATAAATCAAATGTCTCAAACAGCAAACATTACTTTAAGGGCACAAAAGGATTCAGGTTCTTTGATGGCTGAAAAATACTAATAGTCCGTGTCATAAACAGACATAATGGTGGTCTGGAAACCAAAGACTTCAAAGTTTTTGTTTTGCATTATTTCTATGACACACAGTATCTGTCTTTTATATAAATCTATCTTTAATTTAAACATATCTGTTTATTATAGAAATGGCCTCTGTGGAGAAATTGTTCAGCACCTTGTCTACAGCACCCCACCTGCAAGGACTGAATGACAAATGCCAGCCATCTTGTTCACACAGAGCAGAGTACATTGTCCATCCTGAATGGAGAAAGCTCTGATTTTTTGTGTTGTTTACCAGAATATTTAAAGGGGACGCCCCAAAATATTGTCCACTGGGTCACTGCTTATGCAATAAAGCTAAGTAGTTCACTCACATCAGTGTCATTCAGTGGACTTTCTACATTATAAAAGTTGGCCTCCTTTGAGTGTCACTAACCAACTATGTATTGGTTGACCCATACATGTCCCATATGGCTATAGGTCAGTTTTTCAGGCCTATAGTATGGAATGATAATTGGACTAATTTTAGGGGCCACTAGTAACAGAAAAAGAAAGTTGCCATTTGGATTGGCAAATGAATTATACATATACAGCAAAAAATGGCATCTTGAAAATTGAATTCCATCTTTAATAAACTAGGCATTCTGGGGCACTTTAGAAATATATATTACCTAAAGTTCCACAAAAACCAATAGACACAGTGTGAGTCTCCCTACTTCAATGACTAATTATAACAAAACAATTTAAAACCCATTTGGTTTGTTCATACACAGTACATTTAAATTATCTATGAATTTACATTCCTATTCCTGATATTTATTGTTTTGTGTTTATTTTTTTTCATGGTCACAGCCATCTTTTATCTGTTGAGTAAACAAACCCCCTCTTTTGTCCTATTGTTTTCTAATGAACTTTATAGAAAAAACATATTTATGAAGTGCCCCAGAAAGTCCAGTCTGTGACTGCAGCCACACAAATACAATAAAATGTAATTTCTAAGATGGCATTTTTACAGCATAATTATAACTGCCATGCCAATCCACAAGCCAGTTTTCTGTTTCTGGTGTTAGTGTCCCAGATGAAAGATACCTGCAACCATGGAAGAGAAAAAAAACATAAAGCAATACAAATCAAGAATTTTGGTGTTTAGCAGTGGCCTATCCCTCTTACATGGTAGTGGAGAGATGCAAATGCCAGATTTGTCTTAACTAAGGCCTATAAATAAACCAGAGTGGAGCACAGTGGCGTAGCGTGGGGGGGGCAGCATTCTGTCCCTAGTGCTGTTGGGGGGAGGGCGCCGAGCAGGGAGGAGGGCGGCAGCACCAACCTCCGCGCCAGCACCCCCCCACGCTCGCACGTCCGCCCCGGGCACCAAAAGGGCACGCTACGCCACTGGTGGAGCATAAGATCTGTGTGGTTTATATTAAGCCTTACATAAGTGAATACAAATAAATAAAGATGAACACCATAGTTCCACTTTATAAACATGCCCCATGAAGTTATGGGAGTCCACACTAGCCTGTCTAAAAGTGAGGCTCAGAGCATGGACCTCAAAGGTTTTTTTTTAAAGATACATATATATTGGAACCAAAAGAATCTGCCCAGCTTCTCTTAAAGATTCTTACCTGGGTGCTGTAGAAAAGTGACCATATTGTACATCAAAAAAGAAAGAAAAAAAAGGAGTGCTTGTGATTTTTTTCTTTTTTCATATACTGTATTTTTCACTCCATAAGATGCACCTGACCACAAGATAGGGTTTTAAGGAGGAAAAGAATAAAAAATTAATTTTTGAGTTCCCCCTGTGCAGTGCAGCACCAAGGTGCAGTACATACCTAAGGTCTTGCCTAAGCATCAGATTCGGATCATACCCAGGGCTAGGGGTGGCAAGGGGGCTCCTAAATGATGATATGTATGAATTGCATGGTGCGGTACATACATGTAATCAGTGTCATCATTTAGGGCCTCCCTCACCTAACAATGGGATCTCATCCTTCCCATATAAAATAACAAGTATGTATAGTCAGGCTGTGTGATACGATCCTTCATGGATGAGATCACATCTGACAGCCTGACTATACGTTGTTGTTATCTTATATGGGAAGGATGAGATCATATCGTTAGGCGAGGGGGGGGCCCTAAATGATGACATTGATTACGTGTATGTACAGCGCCATTCTTTTTAAATTTAAAAATGAGTGAAATGTAAACACATGGGGGGCCCCCCAACAGTATTAATTTATTATATTTGTTTATTTATTTAATGTTTCATAATTAGTTGCTATACATCAATTGATTTTGCAATATTAGTTTGTGTGACCATTTGTTTTTCAGGATTATGTTTAAGTTATTAATAATGATATGATTTTGTATTATGTCATACATTATGGTATATGATATGTATTCTCAGACATTCATTTTAATATGGCTTAGTGATTTACATGTAAGCAGCATATCATTTGTAATAGCTAGATTGTGCAGCCGCCATATATGTTGCTGGCACTATCAATGCGCTACGATTAGTTGAAAACCAAATATCTAAGTCACTGCTTTATCACAACCATACATATTGACAAAATCACGTAACATCACAATTTCACATCTGACTCTTGCATCAACCACAACCTGGCACTTAAAGTGAAATATCCTTGTGATACTATACTTGTATTATTTAATGCACTTTTCCCATGTCTGTATTGTATTTATGTTATTGAATTGTACAGCGCTGCGTAAATTTGTGGCGCTGTATAAATAAAATTATACATACTTACATATACTTGCGTCTGAGTATAAAAATGTGGCGTCGGTTACTAAGCCTAGCCGCGAGAAGAAGCTTCTTCAAGGGGGCGAAATGCGTTTGGTCTGAGGGGAGAGATACTTGCCCCATATCCTAATTAACTAAGAGCTGCATTTTCATGCTTACTACTTGCACTGACCATGACGGCTGACTGGTAAGGACTTAACAGTGGGTTATCACTAGAGTATTTGATACATGCACCTAGTATATTTAAAGCTATACTAACCTATTTGACTGTTCAGTTATATACTTCTATGTAGTTCTATTATTTTGACTAAGATTCATTATAGGTTATGGATATAACATTTATTCTTTATACATAATGTATCCCCTCTTAAGATTAGTCCTGTATAGGACAGATTTTAAATGTTTTTATCTCTTTATCCCGCCTTTTGTTTATATATTTACTACAAACATAATAAAGTATCTTTACACCCCATTTGTAGCACCTTATTTACCAATTTATCTATAAATTATCTCTATATATTTTTGCTCGCAACCTGTGTTGTATATACAATATGGTATTGATGGGATCACTGAAATCTGGGAGCATGGTTCACATTGCTGGATAATTAATATATCTTGTCTAGTAGAGGTGATTTGAATAGGAAAGTTGGAGGTGTATGAGCTTTTGTTAAACATGATCTGAGGCCTAGTGAAAAGGATAAGGTAACTCTGTGTGGGAGTAGAAAAGTATCCAGAAGGTAAGAAGACAATGAAAATTATTGGAGGTATTTGTTACAGACCACAACATATAATTGTTCCAGGTATTAACCCATCACACGTACTATATACCGTATTTCTGTTTTTTGTGATTGTTAGGGGAGTCCATATTGATGGCCGCTGCAGTCAGAATGAAGTAGTCATTCCCTGCGATACCAAAGGGTTAACCCTTTACTTGCCCACTGGCAATTCTCTTACTCTCTGCTTCTGCCTGCTACAGAACATACCTAGCTTTGGACTACCCTTGTATTTGCAATCTATAAAAGGAACAATAATTAAAGTACATTAAAGGATGGGAGTGCAATAAAGAAACAGACTATAAAAAGGAAAGTATTAGACAGATTAATTAACAAAATGTTTATTTTGCTATTCTCCAAAACAGAATATGTCTAAATTTCAATGGCAGTTCCCAGGAATAAAAAAAACAAAAAGAAATTGTGGTATAGTAACTAGCTATGTGATTTACACTGCCACTGGGTGACCTAGGAGTGCATCTTAAGGGATCGAAAGGACAGGTTAATTGAAAGTCCTTTAAGGGCAGCTTTAACTGTGTCAGTATGCAGAACATATAAAATACTTCATATGACTTCTGTCACTGAACCCTGCTAAAGCTCCTGAAATCCTCATGCATTACCCGGTTACTAAGTGAAAACATACAGCAGGGGCCACTTTATACACCCCACGCAAGGGGTTAGGGGGTACAGGGCATCAGAAAAAGTATAAATGACCCTTTTATATACAGCATGTTATTATCAATTTTAGACCATATTTCTCAAAATGTCAAATGTAAATCTATTCTGTACTGCCCCTCTTTATCCCCATAAATTAAAGGCAAAACATAAAAACACAAATAAAAATGCCAAAACCTGGGAGAAAGTACAGAAAACTGAAAGCTTTAATGTAAACATTGAGGTTGCTTTTTTTTAGACTTCATTTGTTAGCTATCCTCAAGGGAAAACAGCTTTTAATATAACCATAATCTGTTTTTATATCCAAATAAATGCAGAAAGAAAATGAAGGACACTGTTTAAAATACCAGTAATATCATAGAGAATATTATATACGAAAAGCATTCATTAACACCAAAGAGATAATGTCATGTCAGAGATGGGGGAGAAATGTCAGGTCATTATACATTACAATGTCATTCAGATAAACATACATAATATTAAAAATATTTCTGGGCATTCTGCTCCATCAGGGTCCCATTAGTACACAAGCCTAGGCAAAATGCAACTATTAATGTTGTTACTAGTCAATAACAACACATTGTAACCATTTTCTTCTGCTTTGTGTAGCAATAAAGTGCAAGATAGGATGTTTATATTCAATGAAACACTTCTTTTATCTGGTATCAACATCATTTAAAGAGGTGATATTTAGCGCCTCTGTTTGGGTTAGGGGGAAGTATTAGCATAGATATCATATTTTTTATTACTGTATGTAAAATGTAACATTGAAATCTATTTCCCTTTCTGAGGTTTGTTTTTAGTGTATGCTCACTTGTCCTTAATATTCTAATGCCGACACTTAAACATCATTTAATGGAAATGTTTCATAGTCTATCAGGTAGAGAAGGCAAAGCACTTGTAGATCAAAGGAAAATCTCTTATTAGCTAATTTACTATTACATTCATTCCCCCCCCCCTTTTTTTTTTTTTTGCTTGAATCTTAATGGATTCCCAATACAGGACTCTAGGTCATTGATTAGCAGAGCAGTATGTGACAGGTCAGACAGTCTAATGCTACTCTTGGGGGGAGTACAGAAAGCTAAGGTTAGGCTAAATAGGTGTGATAAGTGCAAGAGATAAATAATTTTTACAAGCCCCATCCAAAAAAGGTTGATGCAGTAGGTGAAATGCAAATACAAACAGAAAGCAGTGATCTGTGCTCACTTTAACAGATATTTAAAGGACCACTATTCCCCCATAAATAGACATAAAACAAACCTTTTGAGTGAATTATCTATGTTTGTAACTGAATTTGTATGCAACTGTTGCAATATTGTACTGAATCATACATGTTAAATACATCCTAGAGCATTACAAAACATTTCCATTGTATAATCAGCTGTACTAATTAGAATGTTCGGTGCACTTACAGCTGATTTAACAGACATGATGCTGGCTCAAAGGCCCAGAGCTATAGGTGTAAAATGGAACACTCGACCAAGAGGTTACAGCTACTAATTTTATTGAACATCAGACTTTGTACACTTGTATTACAAACCTTAATGGGGGATAAGCGTCCCTTCAAAAAAGGTGGGACATGGGCAATTCAAAACCTTATGGGGGTTATTCTGGAAACTATTCTGGAAATTTTCCATCCCGAATTCACTGATAGCGAACTCCCCATTATAAAATTGTCGCGGTTGCGATTTTATAATGGTAGAATTGTCGCAGTCATGACTTTATAATGGGAGTTCACTATCAGTGAATTCGGGACAGAAAATTCGGAGTTTCAGAAATGACCCCCTTAATGTTTTTACAAATCTAGAAATTCTCATTTTTTTATTGAATTGAAATGTAACTATATTTTAATGTCAAAGCCAACTTTCTGTAGTTCCCCAATATAGACCGTAAATGTTACTTTTTTACCAACAAATTCTGTTGTTTCTAAGTGTATTCATTCTGGCACATCATTCACCCAGCCTATGCTAAGCAGAGAGTTTAGTGGCAGCAGTATAATGAGGATTTGAGCTCTGTTAGAATTACCTCCCATTGGCACATGCTATTTTCATTGTTGGTGCTGGCCTTTATAACTGTGTATAAGAGATGTTCTATTGTAGGGGTCTAAAAATTGGCCAGGGAAAGGGCCACACATATAAAACATTTGAAGTCAATAGGCCACATGTTTTTTTAAGTTTGATACACCTTACCCCCCTGCTAATTTTCATTTTGTTACTGATCAGCATTTCCTTATCTGTACACAATGCACAGAGGTGAGGAAGCGGTGTTGGTGGCAGTGCATCCTTGCATCCCCTCCACTAAAAGTGTGCTCTTTGTTGTCCTGAGGATGTCTCAGGGGCTCTGGAGCCATTGGTCATGAATGACAGCCTCAGGGGACAAGTTTTTCATACCCCTATTCTATTGGCTAATTGGAGACACTGAAAAATACCACTGTCCTCTCCATTACAGCTTTGACATACCACTATATACTGTGTGTATATATATATATATATATATATATATATATATATATATATA
>JAKJJM010021044.1:0-11564 GCA_021901965.1 Pipa carvalhoi | reverse complement strand
CATCAGGAAGTCAGGCCTTAGGGGGCGTGTCTATTGTAGTTGATTGGCAGGTTGGGCACAAGATGGCAGCTCCCACAGCTTCAAATCGGGACAAGTTTACAGTGGGTATAAATTAACTATCCTAACGATTTTTTTTCCCCCAAACCATTTCATTTATGTTATATAATCACTATGTAAAAAAGTTAAAATCAGGAGCTGACAGGTCCACTTTAATGGAAAGTCCAAGAAGTATGACGTCTCTGAATACAAATTTACTTCCTTAGCACAATATTGAGTTAGTTTAGGTGCTGCCGTTTAATCAAAGAAATCCAATGTCAGTCAGTCAGCAATTATTGTATCCAACCTTGTATTCAACTATGTAAAGTATGCATGTCTTAAAACATTCAGATGTCCTATTGCAACATGAGCAGAGGCTGATATTGGATTTCTTTGATTACACTGTATAACACAACAACCTCTTTATGGAATTGTATCCAGAAAGAAGAGACGGTCTATGTGCTGCCTGCATAATACAGGGCATAGTAATCAAGCTGAAAGGCGTGCAAAACTTTATTTATATTGCATCGTCAAAAATGAAAATAATTTATCTAATTCATATTTGCGGAAGAGTGAAAATATATCTTCGTGTAATGTTTATTTTCTACAAAAATTGGTAGCATTTTGTATTTCATTTGGGTTTCCATTCCCACTTTGATCAATATGCCCCAAACAAGGAAATAGGGTAGACGGAGCATAAAGGAGTGTGGAAAATTACATTGTACTGATTGCATGGAACCATAACATTTGTAAATATGTTTTTTTTGCTTAGTACAACAAATGTACCATGAACATCTTCATATAAAAGCTATAGCAATAAAGAATCTTCACAACGCAGTGTTTAAAGTGAGAGTGTGAGAAGCACTCATACAAGCACAATACATTATCTACTGTGAAACTCATGTTCATACATGCACCCTGTGTGTTCCATTTGTGGCCATCTAGCCGAGTTGTGACATGCTGCAACTTTGGTGCATTTTGTCAGACATTCACATCTCCATTCATCCCTGTGTATAGGAATCAGATGTGCTGCAATTTTAATGCTCATATAAAAAAATGCTGTAAAATCACTGTACTCGTGTACTAAAAATACACATTTACCAAGAATGTGATTTTAATACTGCTGGAAACTTCTGCACACATTGAGGCCAAATACTTGTGTGTCAACGGGGCCTAATTTTACCCTTGTGAACATTGAAGCCTCAAATTATTACCAGTTAAATTGTAATAACTCACTACTTATTCTTAGTGTGAAGTACAATAGGGCAGACATATGCAGACTTTAGCATTCCAGCTACACAAGGACTACAGTGCCCATCAAAGCTCCACCAGTTGAATTATGAATTGGATACTGGAAGCTGATCTCAAATAGGTGGATCACCACTGTTTTCTCTATCCCTATAACAGATGACTTGTTTCTGTCAAATCCTATTGGCTGCTTATGCTCAAATGAGCCACATTGTGTGACTGTGTGGTTCTGGGTCTGCGTCTTGAAACCTATTCTGGTTCTGATGTTTCACATAACCAATTACTAACAAACTTCAAATTGCCAGGGGGGCATTGTGTGCAAACATATATAACATATAGAACTTTTTGTTCGGTTTCAGTGGGAAAGTAATGTTTTTGGGTCCTGATCCATGTCTCTCCCCCAAAGTCCCAATCACCCAGTCCTGCACCAACCCCTACCCTTAAGGCTGGCATTGGTTCAATATGCCAGCCTTCAGGAAGGGGCTTGGTAAAGGACTGGGTGATTGGGACTTTGGGGGAGGGACATGGAACAGGACCCAAAAATGGGACTGTCCTGCCGAAACCAGGACACTTGGAGGTATGAATTATTAGATGCCAAACTTACATATAATATATAGAAGTGAGCAAAACTCCTATTTACTGCGATTGTGCATTTTGTATCTAGCACTTAAACAAAGGCTAGCAATATAGCTCCAACTCTTATACTGTATTGCTGGGTTAAATGGAAAGCAGCTGAAGAATGTGTAAAGAGAAAGAAGCAGGCTGTAAAGCACAGACATAACCAACTGAACTGGATTTTATTGGTGGTTTCTCCTATTGTTTACATATCAGCAAAAGAAAACTCCTGGCCTAAAATGATTTATGTCTCTGCTGGTTCTAAGAATACTTTTCAAGTCATGAAACAAGAAAGAAAAATGTTTAGAGATTTGTCTTTTCATTTCACCACAGTTATCCATCATGGCACTGCAGGTACTAAATTGTACTGAGTTGGATCAAAAGATTGAGGCAGAGGGAGGGGTTCTATGATGCTTTCTCAGAACCTACAGTTGTTTCTAAAGACATATTTGTAAAAATAATGATCATAAAAGTACATCTTGGAAAAACCAAAATTTCACCTCATCAATGTGGCAGTTTTAGTCCTCCTGCCATTTATCTTGTGCCCAGTCTGGCATTTCAGTCAAATATTCAAACTCTGCTCCTTTGTACCGTAAGGCATGAAGATACATAACTAAGTCTTTGGCAGAAGGATCTGGCCTCAAAATCCTGCATTCTCCACACAGAGAGTCCCTTGAGTCTTGGCCTGGCTCATCAAGATTGCTGTTCACTGCATGGTCACTATCCGTGCTTTGACCTGAACTAAACGAGTCATCAGTTAATCTTGGTGTCTGTGCCTCATTATTTTTCAGAGTCTCTGTTGATTCCTTGTCCTTAAGGAAACCGTCCTTTGATACAGGTTGTGTGGTGGACCCAAAGTCTGTACCTTGCATAATTGGTTGGAGATCCTCCTCTTGAATATCTAAAATGTCCAGACTCTGTTTAGATTTATGCTCCTCTACCAAGGCCCGGAGAAGTTCATCATTGGTTTTGTTGATTTGACCCCCTTTACCTCGTTTGGGACCCCATGCTTCAGTGTTGTAAATTGGATCATTGACAATTGGATGTCCAAGATACTGCAAGTGGACTCGGATTTGGTGCGTACGGCCGGTGTAAGGGAAACACTTTACCACACTAGATTTCCCATTGTAGCTGAGCTTCTGAAAGACAGTTTTGCAGGTTTTGCCTTTAGGATCCACACGGCACACTCCAATTTTGTAGGATACCACAAGGATGGGCTCCTCGCAGGTGATCACTTCTTCAGGAAAGTCACCACATACTCTACATACGTATTCCTTTTCCAGCTGTAAAAAGTACATAAATGAGATATCATTAAAACAGTATGCATTGGTTTTGTCCAGATTAAAGATGAAATGCAAAGGATGGTTAAACATGGTCTAAAAACATTTTCGGGACAATGAAATGGTTGTGTGCACTAAATGCTGTAAAATGCAACACATATATAGAGTATTGCATAGTTTGCTGTCCCCTTGAGTTACTAGTGAGGACTTAGACATCAGTCATACTGTGCAGTTGCACTTTAGACACACACACACACACACAGGAGAACACAGCCACTATAGAAGGGGTGGTTATCTATAGTGGGTCACTTACACAAATTACATATCTTCACACAAACTTGCATGGAAACTCAGTTTAATGCAGATGTATGAATAACTCTTACAATATAATGCAAATTTCTTTTTTTACTCAAATTTTTCCATTTGATTATCAATGCTATGGTACACATTATGAATACTTGAACAATGTAGACATAAGGTTTTTGTTTTTAGTATGTGAAATTGCAGCATCGTGCTTAAGTGTGGCCCTACCTCCTCGTTATAAAAAACATTTTTATGGATAGCTGATGTTTTTTGGCAGAAAAATCACTAGGCATGAAAATGCTAGCTAGAGTGACCCTGATGGCAGCGCCGTAGCCAGATCTTCTGGCACCCGGGGCGGTGGCCGCCCCTTTGGACGGGAAAATTCCGCCCCCACGGCGTGCCCGCCAAATGTGCCGCCCGGGGAGGACCGCCCCCGCCCCCTCACATGCTACGCCCCTGCCTGATGGAACACTGAACACGTAGTTGTTGGAATAAAGTTAATATTGTTTACAACATATTGTTTCTCTTTTTGAGGACCATAACAGTGCCTGGTTGCCAAGTTTTTTGAGCCAAGTAAACCAGAGGATTAAATGTAAAACTAGAGATGTGGGTAAAGCAAAAAAAATTGCAAATTTATAAAAGTTAAATTCAGGGTGAACATCCTTATTTACAGCATCCTTTGTTTACAAAATGGACATGCAGCTGTGATCATTTTATGCAATAAGCGTTTTAATAGGTGTCCTGTTACCTGACGCTGACGCACTTGTTCATCAATCTTCTTAGAAACTTCTAAAGTCTTGGCAAACATAAGCACTCCAGAGGTCATTCGGTCCAGCCGATGGATGGTGTGCAACTCCTTGATATTGTATTCTTTGCCCAGGATAAATATAACAGTATTGTGACGGAAGCGTCCGCATGGATGAACAGGAAGGGAAGACGGTTTATCTACTACAACCATCTCCTCATTTTCTGCTAGAATATGCAGAGGCTGGGCTGTTACAGGAGGCTCATGTCGATGCACTGTGTTTCTGAGGAAATCATTGTTCTGAAATAGAAACCAAAAGTAAGTACAGTTCTTAAGATTACACTGACTGAGACAAAGGGAGATATTTACAAAAACTCTGGAGAAAAAGCCTTTTTTTTTTTTGTTTATAGCCGTTTTACCTATTTACAAAGCTGTTCAAAGCAAATATTGCCCCAAATGTGTTCACCTGCCTCAGGCTGGCATTAACGATTATCTCTTAAGGAGTGGGTCTTGTCACTTAGCCACAGTCAAAAAAGTTTTCTCAGCGAAAAAAAGATATTAATATCGCAGTGTAATGGAAGGTCAAAAAAATAATAAAACTAAGCAAAGAGCTCCGCAATTAACTGATCACAAGAAAAAAACAGTGGCAACAGATGTATACTGCCTAGACCATAGGCAAGGTAAATTAGCATATATGAAGAGCTAATTTTATAGCAAAAAGATATTATCCCTCAAAGATCCTTACATTGAGAGGACATCTGGCATAGCCCCTGATTTTTATAAACACTGAACATACCGTTGCACTTCTGTTTATTTTTAACAAATGTAATATTGTTTTTCTCTTTGGCTGGGTTCACACAAGCGTATGATGTGCAGCGCATCATATGCTCATGTGAACCCAGCCTTAGGCAGATAACCACAACCAAATGGTTGCATCTGGTAGTGGGAAAACTTTGAACAATGTGGCAAGCGGGCACCATTCTATGAAACAGACCCTTGCCATGTTGTGGTTTTAACTACATACCATTAAAACCACAACAAAAAAGCCTAGTACAGCCTCTTCCAAATAACAGCTGCTTGCAAACCAATTAGAAGTATCTCACTTTCACTAATGATTGCACCAGTACTTCGATCATCACCTATTCAAAATCAATCAGATTGTGTCATATCTTGAGTAAAGCACTCAGGCAGCCCCTGAATATATTGATGTACACATTTTAAGGGCCAAATTTTCCAAGAGGCGAATGCCTCCATATTTGCCTTTGCGAAGGCATTTCCGCGAAGTGCATGAGGCGCGCCGCTGAAATAGTCGCTTCATGCACTTCAAGAACAGGTGAACAGAGTTTTGTCTGCCGCTCACAGAAACTCTGTTCGCCTGTTCTTTGAAGTGCATGAAGCACGTCCGCAACTATTTCAGCGACGCGCCTCATGCACTTTGCAAAGGCAAATACGGTGGCATTCAGCGCTTGGAAAATCTGGTCCTTAAACTTGTCACAGCTGTGTGCTTCCAAAAGGTAAATTATTCTGAAAGTCCACCTGTAATATTATATTTATTAAGCTGCAACAGTAAAATACAGTTATTATTGCACCTTCATTAATAGCTCCATTTCCTTTTTCCTCTTCCCAACCTACTTTCCTTTCTCCATTATATATCCAGGCTGCTTTACCCGGCTAATTTCCATATTGCATTGAGCACTGTTGATTTCCATGGACTCAAAGTCTAATTTTCAGCATTGCAGGAGTAATGTAGCTTTCAGCAGTACAAGCTCCAATGTTCATTCCGTGTTCAGTATAACTTCACTTACCTCTAGTAGTATTTTTTGGTATTGTATTTATATAGTGCTGATATATTACACAGCACCTTTTCAATGATCTGCACCCCCTTCAATCTTAAAATATGTTCTCGCACCCCCTTGAAAAATAAGTTTTTTTTGCATCTAGGAAATAACTTTTACTGAATTTAAAAACCTCTCTAGCACCCCTGGTAATGCTTTCCTGCACCCCCGCCCTGGTTAAGAACCACTACACTAGACAGCGCTCCCTATTTTGGTGATAGTAACAAGTTAAGTCTGTGGTTAAGTGACATCAATAATAATTCGTGACAAAAATGCTCACTTGGGTCATTTTAGAAGAAATAAAGCGTATAACAAAATGTAGATGGTGAAATATGAATTAGTACCCAGTACAGGGCCAAGCTGCAGGAAAAGCAATGCAGCCCACTGGCCTACAAGAGAGCAGACAAGCAGCAGCCATGCAGCAGATACAATCTACACTATGCTGAGCCCTCATTACCTTCAGTACAACATTCAGATCCCGGACCATGACTTCGTTGAGTCTCAGCCTGCCGGCCTGGGCCGCTTTCCGGTAATACTCCACCGGTTCCGCCCGGAACTCCCTGCTGAACACTTCCAGCAAGCTCTTCCCCACCCAGCGGCCTTTACAGTAAGTCTCGAAATCAAAGTAATAAGGCCGGACCTTGCGCAGCCCGTTCTCAAAATAGGACTCGGTCTCTCGGAAATGCTCTTCCCCGAAGCTCACCCCAGCTTTTCGCTTGACCGGAGGCGGCACGTACCGCTCTTCAGACTCTGCACCGCGGTGCTTCCTTTTCCTCCGCCATGAGCCCGTTCTAGGGTTTCCGTCCGGCTCATTCGTTTTGAGCGATGTGTCTGACATGACACCGAATACAGACCTGCAGCTCAGCCACGCCAGTCGCTTTCCCGACTGGGCACTGATCATCTCCTAGTAACCACATGGAAAGGGCGGCAGTGCTAAAGGCGCATGCTGATGACAAAAGTTGATGGAGACCGTACTAAGCTCGTTTGTGCGCTTTGATACTATATTGCCCTCTAGTGTCCCAATAGAGTAATACAGTGTTTACATCCCAGAATGTTTTAACAAAGGACAGCATCAGTTAGTGATTCCAACATAAATATACACTATCACATACACATTCTTAAGGATCTTAAAGTGCACCTGTCAGCTTGAAACAACATTGTCGACACTACAGGCTTGTCTGATAGAAAGGCTGTAGAAGGAGGTGTGGATTACTTGATTGACAAGTAAGCGCCTCTTACCAGTCTACCTTCCTCAATACGCACAAGCATATCGGACACGCCTTAGGGAGCATGTTAGAGTGGTTGATTGGCAGGTTGGGCACAAGATGGCGGCTCCCACAGCTTCAAATTGGGACAAGCTGACAGGTGCACTTAATAAACAAATGAGCCGATTTCAATGTGTACCTGGCTTACCCCCATCCCTCAAATGTGGCCATGCCCACAAGCTTGGCAGATTACAGACAGTCCAACTACCTAAATTACTTTTTACAAATGAGGTGTATGTAGTCTCTACCAGAGGTTCACCAAAAAGAATGCAACACTCAGCAGCACTGATCCCGATATTGTTGCAGTTCCCACCTATAGGATTACCTAGACACAATTCAGCAAGCACACAACCAACATTCCTCAGATACTGTGGAAGCGACATAATTAATCCTGGAGAGCACAGTCAGGGTAAGGGGGTGGAATATTTTGCAATGCATCTAATATATGTTAGTAATTTACAATGCAACTGATGGGAAAGGGTAACCTTGTGAGCATTGCCAGTGAAGGTCAAGTTGGTGAGCTTTTGGGCAATTTAATATAACATTGATCGGCAAGATGGTATGCTTGTAACTAATAGAACTGGTGGATAACAGGGTAGGCTACTGAGTAATGTGTAATATAATTTAAAGGAAAATAGTTTGACTACTGAAAAATCTGCAGTTTAATTAATAGGCAATTAATTTATGTTGAGAGCAATTCATGTATTGAAAAGAAACAGTATCCATCTTATAGGCACACAATGAATTTTATTAATCAGGAGAAACAAACATACATAGATAAATAGAAAAAAGTTAATAAAAACATTTAAAAAAATATATATAAATGTTAGAGACAGAGTGTCTCTAACAGAACCACCAAAACCTGTCTGTAATTATAGGTATATATAGAAATATATGACTCTAGCATATAAAAAGGGAGTATATGCAGAGAAAATACATCATAGATATAAAGAGAACCCCCAAGTGTGCAGCCCAATAAGGGGCGCTAAATAGCTCTAGCGTTGAATGTAAGCGGCGGAGAGGTATATAAAGTATCAGATAGTCTGATCAGAAGTCAAAGAGTAGTAAGAGTAAAAATGAAACTAACAGTCGCTGAACAGAATAGTTTGGACTGACAAAAAATGGGGATGAGGAGCCCAGGCACCGGACGCGTTTCCTCTCAGCCAGGGCTTGGTGGTTCTGTTAGAGACACTCTTTGTCTAACATTTATATGTATTTTTTAAATGTTTTTATTAACTTTTTTTCTATTTATCTATGTATGTTTGTTTCTCCTGATTAATAAAATTCATTGTGTGCCTATAAGATGGATACTGTTTCTTTTCAGTTTATATGATTCTTATATTATCCATGTGAGCACCAATTTACAGGCTAGCTATTTATTAGATATTCATAGTGCCCATTTCTCCCCCGTTTATCATAGCAATTCATGTATTGGAATACTGAGCAATCTGCAAACAATATCATGGGTGGTTCAGCTGGCTTCACTTTTTCCTTTAAATGAACCACCACATAAATGGAGCCCTGGGCAGAAAGGTGTCTAAAAGCCTCCCAGTATGCAAGGTAACAGGATCCTTGGCACTGACTGTGTGAGCTGGAAGCCTTACATATGGCAGAATATTTCCCAGTATGTAAGAGAATGTAAAGGCCATACTCAAACCACCTCCTACAGTATGCATTGGCTAATGCAGGGCAAGAAGAGATGACCGATCCAATAGCTGTACATTGTGGGGATCTGTAAATAGACCATATTATGGCAATAGAAATCACACATTTCAGTTTCAAAGGGCTGTGTAGGAATAACGGTCATGCTAATCTAATTGCTTTTTTACTGGTACTGTCACTGGTCCCTTTAATGATGTATTTTGCAGGGATGGTCACAACTTAATTATTTCTGGCTACAAACCTGTGTGGAAAAAACAATTTTAAATCTACTTAATGTATAGCAAGTCACTGAAGCAAACTATGCATTGTCTATTTTCACTCATTCAGCAGCGACCTGCTGACCATCTAATGGCTGCTTAAGTCCCTACCACCACATCCAGAGAAGGGCTGGGAGCCTGCAGGAAGTGTTGTAGTCATATGGAAAACTGAAGATATTCTTATCTGAGCGTTCAATTTATTTTGCCAGTGACGGATTTCAAAGACCTTAATTATTATTAATGTCGTGTATACTAACATCATAGTTATTGGTGTTAGCCATTTCCATTGCACTTGCCTGGCACAAATAGTGATGTCCTTGTGGTTTCTTCTCTAAACCAACAATGCGGAAGAAGCAATAGTGCACAAGAAAGAAATAGGTTAGAGCCGGGAATTTATATAGTTTACATCTACTAAAGAAAAATGAAATAAAAAAAATTCTTAACACCAGCAAGAGTTAAAACAAACTACTAACTGGCAGTTCACAAAACATTTGACATTACTCTAATTTCTTTATTATTAATGCTGTGTTTCTTTATTACGGGTATGAATGAAGTTTCCCAGCATACAGTAAGCCTGAAATAAGCTACTTAAGGCTGGGTTCACACGAGCGTATGATGTGCAGCGCATCATACGCTAGTGAAACCCAGCCTGAAAGACGCCGCGCTGAGTCCCACTTACTTACCTTGTTCCAGCCTGTACGCTGGCAAAAATGCAACAGCTGGTGTTCACATGTGCACGCGTGATACAGTCGTCTGGCCGGAACAAGGTAAGCCCCATAGAGATGGGCTGCGCATCATACGCTCGTGTGAACCCAACCTTAGACAGAAACTTTGCATTTGAAAAACATGTTTACTCTTGCAGATCTCATTTAACATTTTAGAAATGCAAGTATAGTTCTAAGTCTCAGTTTTAAACTGATCATTTGTTATACAATGATAACAATTCAGACTCTTCCTGTAGGGCAATGAGACATGAATGAACGTACAAACACACCCGTCTGTTCACCCCCTAATCACAAACAAGGTTTATTTAAAGGATTACCAAAATGAGGATATGAAGAGTATTGTCAGAGAGGCATGGAAGAAAAATGGTTAACTCCAGGAGTCATACAAACAAAAGGCATGTTTTCAGTTATTAACAGGGATGTCCACCATGGGAAAAAACCTCTTTATTCAACAACAAAGAGTAAACAGAACAAACTAGCAATTAAGTATTTTTAAACATGTTGTACCACTTTAGACTGTTTGGCATCACTGCATGAATCCCCCAAGTAGTTTTGCCTAATACAGACGCTTCCCAATGTTCAGGATCTCTAGCTGCCCTCTCCCTAAATAGTATTTATGCAAAGCTATCCCCAATGTGAAAAACAATCCCTCATAAGTATTTTTATCCATTAAATATAAAGCACTAAGGCAAAACCTTATGGTATTGCTTTCACAATGGGAAAGTATTCTAAATAAACATTCAAAAATCAAATTTTTTTTACACAAAAATATATTTATATATAAAGCAATTCTGTGGATAATTCTTTAATTTCTACATGTGGCGCGTAACCTAAACCTGTGTATCCACTGCAGCCCAGGTAAGCTTCATTAAACAATTCATTCCCTCTATAAAAGGACTAATCTCTTCTCATTAGATTATTAAAGCCCTTCCATAAACCTTAGGCTTTGACTCTATACTCAAGCATCATAAAATCATTAAGATTTAGCGCCAACCATCATCCCACAACTCCCAGCTCTACATCAGTCCACGCAGAATAGTTCAGCAGCAGCATTATGACAGTCTTCAGAAGTATTTCTCCATCAAGTCGGTTCTATAGTTTGGCAGCAATATTTTTAGACTTCAGAACTCATCCCTAAAGGAAGAGTAATTCAAAGAAAATGCAATTAGGAATCAAGAAATGTATTTCTAGATTACCCGCTTCATGTCCGCTTAGAAGAACAGTAACACCAAAGCATAAAAATGCATTTATAATTACTATATATTAAATCCAAAAATTAAAAAGTCTATAAAATATATGAACCCTGACACGATCACATATATTTAACACCAAATTGTAATGGAGATCCAAAATGCTTATCAATCACCCTTTTCCTCTGCGGGTCCTGTTCAGTCCGCAAGGTACATAGGTTTAAAAAAATAATAAATAGTGTACTCAGCGTAGTATCATTGCATGTAGCATAGCCACTGTTTTATTGTGAAATTACTGAGCCATAACATGTTTCGGGCATATCGCCGAACACATTCACATTTGATAAAGGGCAATATGCCTGAAACATGTTATGGCACAGTAACTGCACAATAAACCAGTGGC
>JAKJJM010021011.1:0-11453 GCA_021901965.1 Pipa carvalhoi | reverse complement strand
TGTTCAATTGAATATAGGTTGAAAATGATTTGCAAGTCATTGTATTCTGTTTTTATTTACGATTTACACAACGTGCCAACTTTTCTGATTTTGGGTTTGTATCTCAGATAAAACAACTAGAGGCTTGAGATCTGGGGGTTTCCTTAGTGCCCAAAACCCATCCCCAGTATTTTCTTTTGGTAATGTCCTTTATAAATAATCTGTTGGCCTTTCAATGCTAGAGGTGTTAGGCGACTGCTCTTTTGAGAGTGTTTTTTTTTTGGAACCAGATTGCAGCCTTTTTTTTTTTTAATAGTGATTTCTTAAATACAGACTGAGCAAGCACAGAAGCAGAATTCTAAATGTAATACTGCTTCTGCACTTGCTTTGCATGCTGAAATTCAAGAAGAAGCAGGTGAAAAGGTTCTCAGCCTGCACAGAGAAGAGCATAGGTAGTTTTAATATTAAAATGTTCTCTGTATAATTTGGTCTGTGATTATTTGCACGCGGGGTATGGACAATTAGTAGGTGTGTCATTCTGTGCCTATAATTTCCAGAGATATAAATTTGGCACTGGCTAATGATAAGCATAAAACCAGAGTCAAATCTTCAAATCAATAATTGTATCTGTAAAAACAACAAATTATGGAACAAATATAAATCTAATTAAAAGGAACAGCTACATAGTAATGGAGAATATACAAGCAGCTGACCAGAGGGGCCAATGGAAGACATAATTGCTGGCAATGTAAAACCTGTGGATTTAGGACAATAACAAATTGTTACAATGATTTAGTGTATTTTTCTAGTTGGTCAGTCCTTGTTTAACCCAACTGTGCGTGTGGAATCTTCAGTATTCTTAATGAAGGTCATGTTTTAGGAACAGGAAGAACAAATAATAAGTGCCTTGAGGGCCATAATGATTGCTTGGTGAAGTACAATATTAAAGTGAATGTATACCCTGGTTTCAGACAAAACTATCATTTTCTTATATAGTAGTCATGGTCCATAAAACCTAGCGCACACAAAGGTAATACATAAAAAATTCTCTTGGCTCACCTTATCAGTGTATCATACTGTCAATATAGTCACAGACACGTATTGCACAACATGTTTCGGACACTCAGGCCCTTCTTCAGGTGCTCTATTAAATAAAACAATCCATTGGTTCCCTCTAGTGGACAGGTTCTATACAATATCACCTGGTACTGCTGCCTAGTGGCCTGCCTTCACATATAAAATCATATATAAAATGCATGGTAACACATTCATTCACAGAGTACAATTTACATTTTAACATGTTGCATTGAGGTAAGCCATTTGTATTGGTTCATTTTTATCATTCATTTTGATACTAGACTGGATTTAAGAATTTTGACCACACGTACACTCATTTATCCAATTTGAACTAGTACTCCTAAATGGGCATTAAAAGTGAATTTCTTTCTTACCCACCCACACAAATTCTTTCCTTCATTTGATGGTGGGAAGTTAATTTTTTTCATCTTGAGCAATCCGTCCAGTCGTCCATGGTCAACCGTGGTTGATTGCTTCTGATTTATGATCACTCTCACACATTAACATTTTCAAATGATTTGAACAATAATTACTGAATAAATATTTATGCATATGGCCACCATCTCCATCTCAAATGGAGATTTGTTTTAATGCAGTTTTGTTTGTTGGGAAAAGATCTTCTGGCTTTTGGTCTGTTTTGAAGTCTTCAATGAGCTGTGGTTCATTTTTCTCATTTTAGCATGTAATCTCCTCCCAAACATATCACTAATGTACGTTCTAGAAGCAAATGAAAGCTTCCATAAAGTTACTGTAATGAGTTTGCAAAGAACAAGCACAAGATTGAATTTCAGTGGAGCAATCAGAATGGAACCAATAAGAGAGACAAATAGCCGTAAGTAAATTAAAACTTATTTTTAGAAATACTTTCCTATTACAATCTAGAATTACATATCATAATCTCTCTATCCATTTCCTATATAATTCTACCATTTTTAAAGATGAGTTATAGAGATGTACATAAAGGAGTTATGGTGGAAATAGAAACTATTGTGAATAGAGTCTGCAGTTATTTTAATGTTAATTATATGCAGTATCACTCTGTCCCACCAAAACATCTCCAGTGGGCCAACCCGGAGTTGCAACATGAGCCCTCATGGCATAATGATAAATGACTAGTAAAAAAAAATCCCATTTGGATTGGCATGGCAGTTATTTCTACATAGAACTAATAAAATGTTATCTTTTAACATGGGCATCTGCGGGAAGGGGGGTCTGGAAAGCCACCAGCCCACAGCTTTCTAGGGCAAGAGGTGTGCATCAAGAGTCATCCTGGCCTCCCAATACACCCTTCTTTCCCAACCCAGTGCATCAGGAGATTCTAATTGGTCCCGAGGCACAACGTGACTGTGATGTCATGATGTCACACAGTCAACCCCCTTTAATAATGTTCTGCGGATGCCCATGTCTTTGAAGTCAATTTCTTGATTGGTATTGTTTTGAGTTTGTTTGTTTTTTTCTTTGCAGTTGCAGGACCGGTAACAGCCAAAAATAAAAATTGTATTATATTTAATTATAAAATATGTATTAGTATTGCAGCTATTCAAATACAGCAACTTTAGCCAATTGGGGCCCCTTTGTGTTCTTAGACAACACTGCTTTTGCATCATCTTCCACCACTTGTAAGGTCTGAGAGAGAAATGCAAAACGAAAAAAAGAAAGAGAAATTCAAATTGTAAGGTAGCCGCGTCTGCTGTATTGATTAAAAATAAACATCTGTATTTTACAGAGGTTCCATAGTAGTTGACACCTTCCACATTTGGAGTCAAGAAGGAATTTATTTTCCTAAGATGAGATAACTGACTTTTCCCCCCATGTATTTTTTTGCCTTTCCCTGGATTAGCATTGCAGGATAATATGCTGAATGTGATGGACTTGTGTCTTTTTTGGCCTTATATACTATGTAATAAGGGGAAAGGTACAAAACAGGAAGTAATTAAAAGGTATATAGTGGGACTAAAGGTTTGGACTGCAATAGAAATAGTGGGGTTTGTGGTTAATATCTGAAGAGACAGGAGTTCCATGGGAAATGGTGAGGACCAAAAACAAAAAAGTGAGGCATGAGTATGAGGTCTAAAGGAATAATTAAGGCTAAATCAATCATTTATTGTTATAAGAAATTCCTGCTTTGCTGTCCTGTAAGATTTTCTTATTACCTACATTAATATTTATGCTTCACTGCCCTTGAATGATGTGGGAAGTATTTAGGATTCAGTGGTTTAAGGGAAGTGGTAAGTAAGGCAGTATGGGTGGGCTACTATTTAGGTTCTTGGCTTCTAGAAAATATTTGCAAAAAAAGGGGAGGAACTGCAGATGACATTATCCAACAGGATGGTTCAGCAAAATAGAACCAGAAACAAAAAGTCTAGCGGTAAGAAAATAATCAAAAGGAAATGAAATACCAGTATTATAAAAAAAGGAAAGAAAAAGATTAAAGTAAACTCAGTGAATGCAGGTAGATATATGCAGCAAGAGCTGCCGTTCTTCTTGGACTTCTACTTTGCTGAATTCTAGTTACTGTATGCATTTATTTGAAATTACAACGTTAAAATTCTTCTGAAAATAAGATTATAAGGGAGATAAATTAATAACGGAAGGGCAAAAAAGAAGCCAAAAGAAAACTAGGTGTTTTTGAACCCTTTAAAAAAACTTCAGGTAGGGAAATCATCTGAACAGTTAGCAAACATACTGCAGTGCTCTCTGGGAAATGTATACAAATCAGCTTACTCTAAAATAAAGTGTACACCTGCAAATGATATCATATTCCTGTTGACCACCAGCAGTCAGAAGCGTAACTACAAGGGATTCAGGGGGTCATTCCGGTAGGTCCGAATTTTCCGGCCCGAATTCACTTATAGCGAACTCCTATTATAAAGTCGCGACCATGACAATTTTTTAGTCGCAGTCGCAATATTATAATGGGAGAATTGTCGCGGTCGCGACTTTATAATGGGAGTTCGCTATAAGTGAATTTGGGATGGAAAATTCGGACCTACCGAAATGACCCCCTCAGTGTCTGCAATCAAACTGGGACCCAAATACATGGTAACTAGGAACAGAATATATATAAATACATATATCTTGTGATACAGAAGAAAATAAATAATTATTTTTCACCATTAGGTAAGTAGAATCAACGAAGGGTTCATCCACTACTTAATATTTTTCTTAGTGGGAACTTTAAGGAGAAGTAAAGGTCCAAAAAAAAAGCCTTATTAAAAAAATACCTTATAGTAAGCTGAACCATTGCAGAGACAGCTTGGACTGTGCTGTCATTTTACTGCACGGAGGCAGACTTGACAGCGCTGGGGTACAGCAGTCAGCATGAAGCTCCTCTCTCACCTACTTCCTCTTATGTCACTGACTTGAATCACAGGTTTGAGAAGAATCAATTGTAAAAAAAAGGAGGGCAAACAGCACTGTAAGGTTGCACAGTTGAAAGATTGTGATTGGTTACCAAGAATTCTCAAGCTTTTCATTTAAATCCTTGACTTAAGATTCCAAACTAACTGCTGTAACTCCTCTATTCCTACTATCAAACATTGGGTTACAGGCTTAAGTACTTTTTGTCAATTTCCATGTTTTTTTCTGCGTGTTTACACATACATGTACATGTGTAATAACCCAGCATGGGTAGTGGACCAAATTCAGGCAGGGAATAAACGCTCTTGTCACGGGACGCCCTGCGGTACAGCATCCATGGGGTTAAAACAAAGAAACAAAATAAATAAATGTTTGTGTTTGGGTGTGTGTGAAAGGTGCAAATGGTAAACACCTTTCCTCCTTTGCTCCCAGAGATACTCTTGTTGAGGTAGATTCTGTAGAAAGGATCTGAGTGCACAGCAAAGGTTAAACTTTCAAAACAAGGTTGCAGCTTTATTTTCTTTAAATGAGTCCAGAAAGAAAAATAGATTTCATTAAATGTACAGCATTCATTTAGATCTCCAGGTTTAGTGCAGCGATTGTCCTTTCTTTAGGATGAGACTCTCTTTAGGCTCCCGTTCACCACACATGTATTGCACGATCTGGTTCACCCCAGCCACTATGAGTGCTGTGGGGCTCTTTTTATAAAACTGCATTGGATAGACACTGTTTTTAGAAGAAATGTTTTACAAATTCCTTTAATGTATACCTGAAAATTTACTTAAATGCTCTATATGGGTAATCTTTACCAGTTCTGACACATAAAATCATATTTACTGAATTTTCACTATAACATTTTATTACATATCTTTCCCACACTTTCGTTATTAACTTTTGATGAGTCACAAACATTCTTTTATAAACATTTCAAGGCAATCATCAGTTATGTTTATGGATTTTTACACGAAAAACACCAGTAACACCAAATAGTATAACAAATATCTTTACAATTACTACATATTCACCTTGTACTTACAAAAAAATGATGCCTAGAAAGTATGATATTTAACATTAAAATTGGGCTTTTTGGGGCACTTTATGAGTATGTCATTTTTAAAGCTCAATAGAAAACATTGGGGCTGGGTGGGAGTTTGTTTAAACAACACATACAACACTGCTGCTATCAGTAAGGATAAAAACAGATAACTGCAATTAAATTCATCAATTCATCTATGTTAAAAAATACCATCAGTGCTGTATTTAAATAACTGTCATGCAAATCCAAACAAGATTCTTTTTTGTTCTGGTGTTAATGGTCATTTCAATCAAATTGATCTCAACAAAAATACAAAACGTTTCTATCACTGTGAAAACCATGGACAGACTTTATTTTATAATCCTCAGAGAACTTGCATTGCATTGTCATACTTTTTTCTGATTGACAGTACTGATTTGGTGTTTTTATAGCACTATATGAAATGCCACATTAATTTCTCACTGGTGGAAGCTTTCATTAGCAACATAAACTGCAATGGCAACATATAAGTGGGAGTGGCTAAAGGGCTATAATACTAATGTGGCACCGCAAATTAGCGGTAACAGTAACATATTGTAGGAATGAGCAGAGACTGGGAGATTATTGTTGGCACAGCTTGAAAACAAAAAAAGCGTTTTTGAAAAAGTTTCATTCAAGCATTGAATAAATGGCATCACTAGGGATATATATAAAATGCACATTTGAATTCATTATATACTGAAATAAAAAACACATGGCTATGAGCAATGGACTCATGCTGAGAACCTTCTAAAGCATTTTGGACAGATGCTTAAAAGAAATTTCCTTGGCTCTCCAATGAGATGTGCAGCCATGAAATAACACTTCATATTATTCAGGTACTGCAGGCTTGTAATACATTGTGTCTGAACACCTGGAACTGCTATTGTTTGTTTCAGTTTCTATTTAAAAAGGTCCTGATTGGGAAAGGAAAATCACAGGCCAATGGTGCAGTAATGCTGAGAATTATGAGTGATGTAGACACCACATCTTATGCGGGTATCAATTAAACAATTGTTTTATTAATAAATATGCATGGCATTTACAAACCAGACATGCACTAACATGCAGTAACAGCTGCCAGCTTCAAACAAATTATATGGTTTATATAGTGTTCAGGGATATATATGTATAATTTTATTTATAAAGCGCCACAGATTTATGCAGCGTTGTACAATTCAGCAATACAAACATAAGACAGACATGAGAAAAGTGCATTACACAGTACAAGTGAGTAACTTAAAACACTATAAGTGCCAGGTTATGATTGACACAAGAGGTTGGAGGTCCCTGTCCCGCAGAGCTTACAATCTAAGTGTACCTAAGACTAGTGGGCCCTGAGCAGGATGGACGCCAGGATCCCCTGCAGCACCGCCCTCTCCCACACTTTCAAATCAGATTTCCAAAAACCTGGCTGGGTATCCTCTGCTGCTTATGCTCTGCTGAAGTGTCCACCACCGTGGACCAGCATGCCATACAATTATGCACATTGGCAGCAAAGCTTACCTGGAACAACAAAGCCATGGTAGACAAATTCTGGAAAGGTCTGCCCCTAGATATTAAAAATGAATTATGATGTATATGTTAGGAGCAGTTGCGACAACTGATCCAAAATAACAAAAACGTAGCGCCCACTCTTAATAGATTTGATCTATGGATGTATATATATATATGCGCTGTAACCACAACAGGCCTACCGTCCTCTGACCTTTGTTCAAATGCAAATGAGGTTCTCAAGTGAAAACATATAACAATAGGTGGAAGCGCAAAATAAAATAAACCAATCACAATAGGACCATATAAAATGCAAAAATGCAAAAAGGGGAGAATTGTGTTCCCCAAAAGTGCAAGATATCAAAGTGAATATGGTGAACAAGTGTAACAAAAAGGCATCAAGTGACTTAAAAATTATATAATATAAGTGTATACAAAAACACTGTAATAAATATTGCAAGGTGTCACATAAAGTTCTTGCTGTGTCAGGCGTGAAAATTTAAAGTGATTCTTGCAGTGATGAAAAGGATCGTGCCTTCCACTGGTGTGGGGATATGCAAATAAATGCCCCCCTTTTTGCATTTTTGCATTTTATATGGTCCTATTGTGATTGGTTTATTTTATTTTGCGCTTCCACCTATTGTTTGATGTTTTCACTTGAGAACCTCATTTGCATTAAAAATGAATTGGTTGCCAGAGGTCTTCCTTCCTTTCTCAAACTCTTTTTTGTTCCAGCTAATGTCACTGTAGGTACTACTTCCAATTCTTTAAAATCTCTTTTTGTGAGTCAAGTAATTATGCAGTGTGTGACTTACATTTTTTTCTACTGCTTTAGTGAATTAGCTGGAGACTCGTCTGAACTTCTGGCAAGAAGTAATGATTCATCTCCTGGACTATCATATAATGGATTTCCTCTTGTTTGAACTCTTGTTTCTCTTGCATACCTAATTCAGCTTTCTGAATGCCTCAGCTTTGGAAGCTGACTTTGAATTACCTTGCCAGTTGTCTTATGGGAAGTTACCTCTGTTTTCAGCTCCAGAGGTTCCATGGTTTAAATCTTAAATGTCAAGACCCAAAATAACAAGAAAGGTTCATCTAATGATGGGCCCTAAGGTGGTAATGTTAAGAGCCATGCTGTTTCATGGAATGTACAGACTGGATACAGCTGCAGCTCATTGCTAGGCCCCTAAGCATCTCCAATCCCCATTGGTCCTGAAATGTGGTGGTAGGGAATTACAATAAAAACAAATATACAACACTTCAGTTTCATTGTATTACTGAATATGCTATATGCATTTCCTTGGACATTATTTTGTTACTCTAGCCCTTTGTGTATTAGGATATTTAGCATTTCTGCTCCCTCTTCTTTATTACTGCCAGCTTCCAACCTCAAGGCCACAACCTGGAGGTTTCCTCTTAGTACTCCAACCCTTAGTATTGACAAGTGCTTACCCTACCCACTGTGGCAAGAAGATCTACATCAATGAATTCCACTTGGAACCTTGGTGTGTCTCAAGTGAGCCTTAGATCTATCATGTTGTAAAACTAATCATTCAATAAAATTATATATTTATGCTTTGGCTCTTTGAACAAATAAATGTTAGTAATTCTGTGCTAATAGGAATTCCACTATTAGAAGATGCATTTGAAAACACAGATAAGCAGCCTCATGTTTAACAAAGCAACACACTGCAAAAGCTATACCTAATGACCCCAAAGAAAGCTTGGTTATCTGTAAGGATATCTCCTTTCACTGCAGCTGGATCAAAATCTCTGGTTTATTGACAAGTACTGCAGACTCTAGTTGCACTGTGATCTTGTGTTATGGAACACTTTCTTGTTTTAGTTTCTAAACTTGACTCTGTTTTTCATGATTGAAAGTGGGTCTTTAGTGGACTCTAGTCTCCTCATCCCAGAACCAGGAACCAGGTTTTTATAAAACTTGGTTCCTAAAATTCTCAGATGTAGGAGGTAAGCGGGAATTCTGATCATTTGAAGATCACATTTTGAGTGATTATTACAGCAGTAATTAAAATTGTTAGTGTCTACTGTTTAAATGTGCTCAGACAGTATATACAAAAATCCACCAAGCTGGTGTAGATGATGTAGTGCTTCTAAATGAAAACATTTAAACAATTTTTTGTTTTCATATTTGTAGCATTTTCATATTTGTTTTTTAATGTAATTTTCCCCCTTCTGGAACTAAATTCAATCTCGCCATCAGTTTGATGGAAAATGATTGTAAAATCATTGATTGTAAAATGCAGCTGCATTCCAAGCACGGACTTAGATATTTCTGTCTATAACCATCAGCAAAACTGGTTCAGTTCTGTGAGGGAATTTATTTTATAAAGGCATGTTACAAATCCATAAAATATTGTAAAACCTATAAACCAAACATCCACAACAATGCGGTAGATTTTTGTATATATTTTTATTCTTTAATATATATTTTATAAACAGTAAGATTTATTTAAGATCTTCCAAAACAGGAAACACGGTGCAGTTAAACCCAATAAATGGTCTATCAGTCTTTGTGCTGATATAATAGTCGGTGAAACAAAAAGTGGTGGCATGGGCAGTAAACAAGACAAAGCTATTGGAAGGGAGTTAGAAAAAAACCATGAACCATCATGAAGAAGAAGCCTAGTGATACCTAGGGAACTATGAAGCTATTTATGCAAAAAAAATAAAATAAATATGAATATATCAATTTGATAATTTATTGCGTGCATATGCTTCATTTGGGGCCCTTTGTTAACTTTTTAATGAGCAACATGAACATTACAGTGACTTAGTGGTTGGTGCTGCTGCCTTGTAGTGATGGGTCCTGGGTTTGATACCAACAAAAAATCTTTTCTGTATGACACAAAATTGTATGTGTTGCAAAATTAACCTATTGTACAAACTAATCTTTACTGAAATTATGTTGCATTTTGAGGCACTAAATGTATTCTGGGGGAGTGTTCTGGCTTAATGATGGGCTTCTTTGATGCAAAACTTTTTTTGTACTACAAAGGCACAAAAACTATTTTGGCATACATAACTATTATTGGTAGAGACAAGTGGAGTATAGGTGATACGTTTTAATGGTAACTGAATAGATGGTAAATGCAAGCTTTCCACACTACTTACGTCTCTTCTTCAGGCATGCCTGAGTAGTCTCCAAAGCTTGCATTTACCATCTATTCAGTTACGAATAAAAGGTATCACCTATAATTGACTTGTCTCTGCTTATATCTTTGGCTAACAGGGTGCTACACTCTATTAACTATTATTGGTGACACAGAATTTAATTTATTTATGCAAATGAAGGAAAATAAAATTACAGCCTGCAGAAAGCTAATGATAATGATTAGTCATCACTCAGCTTTACCCAATATTAAGCACTTCTTTTTCTTGCATACAGCATGAAAGCATCAAAGTGATACCTCCACAAATGGTCATTGTAGAGGCACTATATGTCAATAATCTAAAACAAAGGATAAATGAAACATACTTTTTTATTAGTAAGAAGGGGGTCTCTCTTTGTCTTAATTACAGCTCAATTATTTGAATATTTTTCTACAAGTTTTTCTCTTTTAGCTGATCTAACAAAATAAAGGAAGGGGGGGACTAATCTTAAATAATCTCATTTTTCTCAAAGGAAATACTTTCTGACTTCAAAAAGGAAAATGGACAAGTCCTTCAATCAATTCACAATAATTTTATTAGTACCAATAGGTTTGTATTTTATTATGCTAAATATTTGCCTTCCCTCAGAGAGCAACCATACATTGTCATTAGCAGCAAAATGGAAAACACATTGGTGTATACTTGCTGTACACATTGTTTAGGAACCATATTCTCCCCAAAACATTGTGCATTTTACCTGTGTAAATGTATTTTTCATGTTTCATGTTCATGTTGGTGACTAAGGGCAATGACACATGAGGTATATTTTAATACAGATTTTTTACACGGAATTAAACCACGACACTAAGAGGATTGAGCTGTTCAGATAACTACTAAGATGCCATTTCTGTAATAAAACAATCCAGCTTCAATGCTGCCATACTTTGCGCTCAATGAATGCAAACAATTTACGGCCTCCATTTTGTATGCATGCACTAGTGATCATATTACTGTGAAAATCATAGAATGTTTTTTCTAAACAAGAATTTCAAATTGATCACCTCTTGTGCATGGAAGTGATTTGAACTATTTAGCAAAAAAAATACATTTTCCTTTAATAATTTAACAATGTAAAGCCCCTGTAACAAATTAAATCTTTATTTTTTTTAAATTACTTTAGACACTTCCCCATGCATGTTTTCTTTCCTTTAGTTTATACCCATTTTAATGCAGGAGCAAATTTGTACTGTTAATGCAGGTTAATATTGCTTGCTATGGTTAACACATTTTCTAAATGATTCACTTAAAAAGATCCATTAAAAGCATACATTGCATGTAGACGTTTCAAATCTCATTGACGTATGTTAAAAAAAAA
>JAKJJM010021009.1:0-14329 GCA_021901965.1 Pipa carvalhoi | reverse complement strand
AAATCAATCTGCTTCACATGAAACATCTAATGGGGGGAAACACTTCTCACTAAGGTATAGTACTGCATATGTAAAGATGTAATCAGACTATAGTTCTCCTTTAAATGGTCATGGAGCTCCTTGACTATTAATATCAGCATAAATTACAGAAATAGGTATGTTATCCTCTATATAATAAATGATACTTTTGTAATGTCTTATGCAACAGCTGCAAACCTGTATATTATTGCTCCTGAGTGAGTTGTCCAAGCTGGAATGAAAGACAGATGAAAATTAGATGGGAGTAAGTAAGTGGGCCTCTGCTTCAGTGTCAGACTGGCCTGCGGGAAAATCCCCAGTGGGCCCTGGTCCCAACAAGACAGACCTTCTCCACCCTTGCTGACCTTTTGCATGATGTCAAGTGATGTAAGCCAGTGAGGAAGCATCCTGGTGGGCCATCCTCAAGCCAGTCCTATGCTGCTCTGCTTTCAGGTTTTCTATGAGGCTCATGAAACTCCAGTTCTATAAAAAGTGGAGATTGTAACAATTTTATCTTAGAACATACATTTTACTAATTTATTATAAGAAATACCACCCTCCTCCCCATAGCAAAACCTGAATCGCTAATAAATAAATGGAATTTGCTTACAGCTATCATTCATCTGCTTAAAGAGATAATACACCCCTAGTGAATTGTATATTGGAAGTCACTTTGCAGGTTTTTTTTTTTACTTGTATGTACCGGGTTTGCATCCTCATGCCTTTTTATGACTGTGAAGCTCCTCAATAACTTCCTTTTTAACAAATATTAGGGAAAGTGGTATTCCATCTTACTTTGTCCCTGTTGATCCATTCCCCTATAATTGTTAATAAATTAGTGCATTGGTCAATTACTTTCATGTTCCAGCGACTGAGAATTGCATTATCAAATTATATGGTAATGCCATATCTCTTTTTAGTGAAGAACGTTTTGACTCATCTTGGCCAAGCCCATCTTCTGATTCTTGCAGTCCTTATGTGCTTAAGTAAGCAATTTTGTCATGTCCCAAGTGCTATGCTTCACTCTGGAAGCAGTATAATCCAATGGAGTGGAAAACTATTAATAACACTAGGATAAAGAATCAGTATTGGGTTCATATTTGGGGTGTGTGAGGGCAGCGAATGATGACTACCAGTTTTGCCTAAGAAATCCAGGATGTAATTTTAACCAGTTGCTACTGGCTGTGCTAAAAATCCTGAGATGAACTAATGTGCAAAGTGAATGTTTATCATTTATCTACAGAGAATATATTTGAAATTATGATGACATGTTCAAAGAATTCATTTTAATCAGAATTACTGTGATTTTCATGTTCTTCAACAGATCTATAAGTATAGATAATTTAATTTATATGTTGCCTTGGGTGCTCAGCATACTCATGTACTACTGGACCATTCTAAACATTAAAAGGTTTGGGAATACAGTCCGAGCAAGATAATGTTATGGTTATGAAGAGGACAGTTTTACTCTATGTGTGGCCAGTCTGTCTTAGGATGCACATTCCTGTGGGATATACGTTATCATTGTTTTATCAACAGACAATGAGGTAATTTCCTTTTAAATGTCCGCAAGGACCAAACGTTTGTGGTCCCAGCTCTCCTTTGATTTGTAATCTTCTTGAGAGACTGGCTGCATTAAGGAATACAGGGGTTAGTCTTTATCAACATTGTTTTTTTACTGAATCTGCACATAGAGCCTGCAAGTTAACTTTGTTGTACATCCATTGCTTGTTTGAATTGCTTGTTATGTCTCTTATTTACCCATACTTGGCAGGATCTTAGTATTTTATGGAGGTGAATCTATATTACGTGATTCACTGATCTTTAACCTGAGGCTCTTCAGCTGTTGTTAAAATGCACTGTGCAACTCTCAGCATTTCCCCATAGCCCTAAGCAATCCTGAGGTGCTGGGAATTATAGTTTAAGAAGAGTCATAGCTTAAGGAGTCCTGCTCCCGATTAGCATATGAAAATCTGCTGAACGTATGTTTTGGTTCTGACTCAGAGCATTTCAAAAGAAGCCTAATATAATTATATTAATGCTCATTAATACCATATTGTACACAGTGGCAGTTTTGGATGCAAAACACATATGGATATTTATTTGAAGTTTGGTATGTGTGTTATTTGTCATCAGGGTCGTTCCTAGGGGTGGGCAACCACCCAGGGCGCCGAACGGGGGGGGGTGCTGAGCAGGGGGGGTGGGCGATATCGCTACCAACCTCCACTAGCAAACCCCACCTCCCCCACTCGCACGGTTGTCCGCTAGCAAACCCCCCCCCGTTGTCATAATTTGTCCATGTGGGGGGCGCAAGTTGTAAGCTCGCCCGTAGTGCCATTTAGGCTAGGAACGGCCCTGTTTGTCATTAACAGGACAATATAATGCTTTAACCAGCATGCTTTGGGTCAGGCTGTAATTTTACTTCAAACAAGTATGTAAAATCATGATGCTCAAATATCTATTTAAAAGTACAGTAACAATAAAAATCTGCATTTCCCAACATTCTGTAATATTACTAGAAAGTAATTATAAAAACTTAATTTAATTGATTTGGCTAAATAGGGCACTTCATGAATATGTATTATCTAAGGTTAAATGAAAAACAGTAGTAGTAGATTGGGATTTACCAATTAGGTAAAGAATGGCTGCAAATAGAGAAAAAACAAATAGAAAAAAAATCAGGAATTTCATGTGAATGCAGGTTCAATTCCACCCTAGACTTCATCTGCATGGAGTTTGTATGTTCTCCCCCATACTTGTGTGGGTTTGCCCTGGTACTCCGGTTTCCTCCCACAATCCAAAAATATACTATACTGTGTGTGTGACTGAATAGGGAAAATTAGATTGTAAGCTCCATGGGGCAGGGACTGAAGTGAATGATGAATCTCTGTAAAGTGCTGCGTAATATATCAGCGCTATATAAATACAAAATGTAATTGTAAATTGTGATTGGTATGGAACATGTATAAAATTGTGTTTTCACTGCATTTGCATATAATCGTTTTTTTGCTGTTTCACAGTAAAAGCCTGTCTGATTAGCAATCAGCAAAATGTATTATGTACATTTCACTGGTCGAACTACCCAGAATTTGCAAACATTTCCTTGTGCTCTCAGGAATATTCAAAGATTCATCATTACAGAAATCTGGCTGAAGCAGCATTAGCGAGTAAAATCATGTGGAATTGGGCTCTACATATCAAACACTGGTCAGTTGGTACATTTCTGGGTCTTATTGTCATAATAAGAAGGCATTCAGCTAAACTGATTGTGTATGACTGCGCTACCTGTAAAGTGCAGTAAACACAGGTGTGAACAAGCGCATAGCTCTACACTGTACCATAAAACGCAGCGAGTATCTCTCACAGATGGAATCTGTGTTCGGAAGATTTATTGAGAACAGCAATGTTGCCTTTTTATTCCAGCTTCAGTTTTAGTGAAACGTTAAAGTGTCTGTTCTCTGTGTCTGCCAGAAAATAACAACTCATAAAAACCTCTCCATGTTGAGTTTTGGATCGTTCCAAACTGATTGAGAAAAAGACTAGACTGCGAAAATCATTGAATTTCCAACAACTGATTGATTTTATTTATTGGTTCTACAAACGTCCCCAGTCTCTTGCCAAAGAAACCTACACGACACAGCAAATGCGTGAAATAGGCAGACAGTTACTTCATGGAAAACCTGGGAGATGTTTCAATCGCACCCACCAGGAGCAACTCGCAAGTCCCTCTACCTCATCCTTTTTTTTCTCTCTCTCTTTGCATGTGTGTGCAGCATGAATCAAAAGTTACAGATTAAAGCTATTTTTCCCCTATTGTTCTCCCAGTCTGAGAAATCCCTTTGTAAATCAGCCAGGGAAACCTAAGAGATCTTCCAACTTCCTTCCAAGTGTGGCTGCACTTTCTGGCACTTAGAAGACACTGAGGACCCCCTGGCACTAGCGCTCGAGCAGGAATCATGGAGAAGGAATGTAAAGAAGTATGTGGAACTTTCCAAAAAGTAAGTCTCCCCCTTATTTTCCGATCCCCCCCTCCTTCCACAACACTTCCATCCTCCCCCCTACAGAAGCATTGCTTCTATCACCCTGTGGCAGCAGTCCACCTTCCCCTGCTGTTTCGTAAGAGCTTACGAGATTTGGGAACAGCCCTCTCTTAAGGAGCAGATTGGGGAGAGGTTCTTCCCACTTGAAAGGAGAAAGTCCGAGAGGAAGGAGCATCAGGTTTGAAGCCACCAAGTGGAGATCCTGCGCATCGCTCTGTCTCATCCTCTCCCAGGGCTGGACCGCAAGGTGGGACCTTAGTCCAGAAAGCAGCTTGGAACCCAGGTCAGATCATCAGCACTCAGTGAACTGGATGGACGCTGTGCTATCTGTATATATTCACCGGCACCTCTTGTTTTATGAATGTGTATTTATATAGTGAAAAAAAAGTATAGGGACATTTTGTTAAAAATAATAATAATTAAAAAAAAAGGAAATGAGAAATAGATGTAAACATATATATTGCTGTAAGATTTTAAAGGGTGCATGAAGTGCAAACTGTATCAAGTACAATATTTTTGCAGAATATCAATAATTTCTCGTTCTGCATCTTGACTAGTTTTTTACTTTGATGCTGATACTGCTTCTGTAAATATTTAGAAAGTGTAAATCTATGTTGGTGCTTGTTGCACCCATGGTGTAATAATTGGACTTATGGGCTAGAATTCAGAAGTCAGTTTTTTTCCATAAAGGATATCAGGATATTTTATTAGCTTAGAAAAAGTATTCATTCGAATCTTTATGTATCCTACATGTTAAGAAATTGGATGTTTGGGTACTTTGATTAGTCTGGCAGGTTGGTTTTAATGCTGGTCAGTGAAAAGCCAGTTAATGCAGTGGAAATAATACAGGAAAAGGAGAAAGGTAAATAACTGTGTTCCTGCATGAGCAGGTAAGATTATGTCTCTAATTTTGTATATCACTTTAAAGTCAATTCAGAGAAAAAAATTGGACTGATGCCATCATAATGGTTTTGAATTACTGCACAGAAACAGCTACTGAAATTCAGCAGGGTTTGAAAAAGAGAGAGAGAGAGAGAGAGAAAGAGAGAGAGAGAGAGAGAGAAGGAGAGAGAGAGAGAGAGAGAGAGAAGGAGAGAGAGAGAGAGAGAGATTGTTATAGAAAGAAAGGAGAAGACAAGAAAAAGAAAAAGAGGGCATTTGTAAAATAAACTGTGGGTGGGTAAAGAAAGAGGGAAAACTAGAACGTGGGTTCAGGAGCTGAAGTAATGGAATAGACAGAAAAAAATAAGATAAAGTGATAAGAGAAAATAAGTTAGGTAGAGGCAATTTAATAAGGGGGGGGCAGATGGACTGTACAGGAGGTTCAGATGGAGAGATAGTGGGGACAGATGAAGAATTAATATTAGGGGGGTAGATGCAGATATAGTAGGAGTGCAAGAAAAAAGTATACAGGGAGCTGAAGATGCATACCATTGTTCTCCTGTTTAGAAAATATACGTCTTTAGCCACCAGGGGGCAGTAATCTGTTACCACTGAAGCCCTGGCTCTCCTGTCTTTAGAAGGGTTACCAAGCACAAATCATATGGAAGATCACTTTGGAAAATGTAGATAATTTATTACTGGATCAGCAAATGTGGGTTTGTAGAGGGATGTCTGTCTGGAATTCCTAGTGGATGCAGTCATACTAATTACAGGGAGGCTTCCCACACCACTTGAATGGAAATGTTGGAATTAATATATTAACGGTCATGTGTTTTATTGAGTTTCCGTTGTATTAAGTTTTTATTGAGTTTCCGTTATTAGAGTGCCTTCATTTTTCGAAGCTGTATCTCATATAATAGGATTCTTCATTTTATCTGTTATTGATTTTAACATACACTGTCTTGCTTGGGAAGCTTTAATTTTTAAAATATATTTTATCTATTCAAAACTGCTAAAATAGGTGTAAAACGTAACACAGCCTGTTTTATTTTTGCAGGCATAAAATTCAGTTTTCGTAGCCAGTAGGTGTCACTGTGAGTCAGATAAATTTGCTAGAGGATACCTGTTATTCCTTGTTTCAGAGCCTTAATTACAAAAGAAAGATCCAACCCAAATGCATTGGACATTAGATTTTTGTACACTTTCAACTACTACTGAGCTACACCTAGTACGAACTTTGGAAGTTGTAGTTCAACAACAGCTGTAGAGAGTGGAATTTTACACCTAGCAAAAACAGGCATGACATACCTGCAGCTTTGTCTGTCTTTGTGATTTGTCTGAACCATAATACCTAGTATTCCTGGGCAGATCATGGAGAATGTAGGAGCAGACTAAACACTACTTTTCAAATATCATCTAAACTATATCTTGGACACTGTTTGGTAAAAAGTAACAGGATAATCCTTCACTACTGGCATGTTAAAAGAGTTAAAGCCACTTTTAAACAAATAGAATATGTTGAGAATGAGTCACAATAAATCCCGCAGAGCATTTGGCTGCTTGTCTTTTTAACTGTTTGTTGAGCCAGTAAAATAGGTTGACCATTGTTATATAAGTAATATAAAGAACTGCCGTTTGATGTATATGTTTGCTTAAATAAAGTATGAAATTTTTATTTCATACCTGAGTAGATATTTGTCAAGTACTTTTTTTTTCATTGTAAATGATCTTGAAGCTTGGTGTCTATAGAAGAGGTCAGCATACAATGCACTAAACACTAAACAGTTCTCCCATATATAATACACTGTACAGAGCATAAAAAGGGACAGTGGAAGCCAGCTGTGCCTGTTAATGTTTTTTACACTCTTTACCTAATATACCCTTACAGTATCTGGCGCAGTCATTTGCAAAGGAAACATAAACTGTGACCCTTAATCCAGTGAGCAGTACTTTTGTATTACTAATTAGGCAACATCTGTGGCAACAATCAGGGTGTTCTATGATCATGGCTCCCTTGTGACAATTACATCATTGCCCTCTGTTCCGTGGCTCCTAAAGTCTTTTTTAACTGCATCAATAGATCTAACATTTCACATGAAACAATTCCCTGGAAAGATGTGGAATAGGTAGAAGGGTTGTGGTATGTTCTCCAGACTAGCCTCTAATTCAAATCATTCAGACTATTATATTCTGACTACAGAATTTAGACTACACTGTTCTGGAAGCTGCAAATTCTGTGGGAAATCATATATTTACTTCTAGAGTCTCTTTTCAAACAATATTCTACTCTGCAACCCCCATAGCGAGAATGGGATCTGGTACCTTCAGGATTAACCCCTGAATTGCACTGCACAATTGGCTTTGATTAACATCTATGACATGTTGGCTGAAGTATCTTAGTTTTTATTGTTTATGGGACAGTAGAATCAATTTTAATTGCAAATTGAAATAAGGTTTATATTTAGATTGTTTAACCCTAAAGAAGTTTTTTTTTTATTTTTTTTATTTCACATTGTTTAATTGAACATTGAAGTATAGTTGCCTTCAGTTATTTGCTAGTCATTGTGTCTTAAATTTTTGTAATACATCATTTTTTTTTACCTATTTTCCACAATTCTCAATTTGCAACCATTGTTCTTTCATCTGCTTTCCCTGCAGCAGATCAGTTAGAATATCAATTGGAAAGTCAGTAAAATGGATGGCAGACTAGACACTTGATAATGCAGATTTGACAAGATGCTGACTGATTTTTCAAAACTGTCCAGCCTGTCAAATTGTCAACTTAAATTCCAATTCTGATCTTCTGCTGTGAAAGTAGGTGGGAGAAGAGTGGCTTCTGTGAAATATAATAACTATAAAGTGCAAATGAGGCACTTCAAAACTTCACTATTCCCTATTTATAAGCTTGCCTTATGGTCATACATTCTCCTTTTAAAGGGTAATTAAAACTGTCTAACAGCCAGAATATCTGCCAATGCGTAGTTAAAAAATCCTTTGTTGTCCAAGTCCTTCTTTTAGACTGAAATGATGGACCTGGGCACTGCTCTGTCTGGTAGCTTAGGATCACCCCCACCCCTGCTTGTGTCGCAGATACATCAGCACATGTGAACTTCTCTGATAAAATAGATTTTTCTTGAACTTGTTACTTCTTGTTCAAAAAAATCAAGGAATTGTTCCTGGCCTCCTGTTGTAAAAATGTTAAAAAACACACTGCCTTGTCTGGGAAAATCATAACTTTACTGCTTATGAGTGGTACTTAGCCCTGACAGACAGAATGGATTAGTACCTGATAAAATAGAATTCTATCAAGACGTCAGAGCCAACCACCATCCCACAGGATGTGCATAAAGAAAATTCCACCCCTTTTTATAAGGAACTGATAAATAAAGAACAGGAAAGACAATGGGAGAAACTTATAAAAGTCAAAAAGGCAGATTTCGACCTTTTTGAATTTTATCAATGGTGAAAAAACAGGTACCGATCGAAAAATATCGTTTTTTTTTTATCGAAAATTTGGGATGGATATTTTTTAATCTGTTACCGCTGGGAAAGTGCCATAAGTGCTTATGAATGCAAGAACCTCAGTAAGCTAAATAAATGTTTATTAACAATACTAAGTGCTCACTGCATTTGCATGCAATATATAGTATTTACATTATTTCAGAGATGTCAGCATCACTTTAGTTTTCACAAAGGTATGAAAACATTTAAATATTGTTTACTTCATATTTACTGAGAAAAAATAACAAAGCATAATGGCCCTTTAATAGCTGCCTATCTGCAACAACTGACATTTAGTCAGAGATTCAAATGGTGTGAGCAGTTAATTTACAGGGTAATTTATCAACAGAGGCAATAGTTTACAAGTGTCTAGTAACCCACAGCAATTAGCTGTTAGCATTCACTGGTATAAGGGGACTAGAATAATGATGATAGATAACCTCTGATTGGTTGCTATGGGTTACTAGACCTCTGAAAAGTGTGCTCTTGTTGATTACTTTCATTCTTTGCTTTAGAAAAGCATCTCACTGAAGTAAAGCCAGTCCTATCTTGTCTATGCACTCAGGTGGACCACATGTTGATCAGCTTCTAGGCACTGAACCATACTCTGACACTTCCTTATTACTGTGCATGTTACATGGTGCAGGGGTGTGTCTTTCTTCATTCTATATCCTATTTTAACAGTTATGGCTGCTGCACTGAGATGATATAAGTGTACTTTTAAAAAAGGTGCCATTCAAAAAAAAATTACATTTTATCTAGTCGCTAAAGATGATATGTCACTTAAGGGATATATTTTAGCCTATTTATGTTGTATATATGTATTGAATATGTGTTGTCCCATTAAAGAAGCACTATTTGCTCTAAATTAATATATGCAAGAATAATGTTTATGCTGAGCTGTCTATGTTTGTGACTAGTTATTAAGGCATTACTGTAACACTTCCATATCACCACCTACACTGCTTAAAATAGATAAAGTACAGTGAAGTGCTACATTATGTGCAACAATAGGTGAAATTAATAAAAAAATGGCTTGATGGCTTTGCATTTTATAACACATTATCATTGATAACATTTATTCATGGACATGACCAGGGCATTGCCAACTTGTTTGCTCCTTACTGTAACCCAAATAAATGACAAGTCCGTACTTCTTGGGAAAATCACTTGGCCACAGCTTTATTTTGTAACATCACAAATGCAGCAACACTCAAAGATCTCAGATCTCAAATCACATTTTAAATGAGACACACTTAAAAAACCAACTTAAGTAAATTAACCTAAAATGGAAACAAAACATAATAACTTACTATTAAGCTAGGATCCTGTTATAGTCTCCCCTTTCCAAATTCGAGTTCTAGTCACCATCTGCCGAACCCTTCAGTTCGGTGGTTACACCAGACCTGATCGTTTAACCCAAACGACTCCCACAACGCCTTAGAGACCAAGCCCAATGAGGAGTAGCCAATGCGAATGTTTTCCATCTCCTAACCTGCTCCCTTGTTCGGATCCAACCTAATAATGCTGGCAGACTGACAAAATTCCCCCAACAATGCATGTAAGAATGACCTCTTAGGCCCACATGTACCGCCAATTCCCATCTCCCAATTCTTTTTATTTTATTTGTTCTGCCCCAACCCCCATCTAGCTGCTTCTATCATCACACCAATCCAGAAAGAATGGCTGCCATACTCTTTATGATTCAGCCCTAGTGACGTTGAGCCCTTCCTCAATACAGCAATAAACGTGGTACCATTGTTGTGAATAAGGCATAGTCCCTAGACCCACCAGTCTCACCAGTGTGTAGGCTTTAAAACAATGCACCAGGCAGGTTGTGCAACATTCTGCTGGAAACAATGATATTTGGAATCCCTACCCCTATACATCTGTTTAGAAGGACCCAGTCAAAATTTGTAAACTACCTGGTGCATCCATACATCCTCCCACCTAACTCCCCCCATACCTAACTTGTTGGTACTGACTAATTGTGATATCCAAAATGCTCCATAAAAGGCCCAGGAGAACACTAGCTGAAATAAAACTACTTCATATTGCGAACAGACAATGCTCTGCACTTATATAAGCAGACTCTTTAATATGCCCATTGTAATGGGCCTTCTTATGTCACTCGTCTTTCCTTTTTTAACCCCTCCAGTGCCTGTCAATTTAAAAAGCTTTCTACTATCAAAGTTAACTGTAGTATCTATTTTCATATTTTATTGATTTGAGTGCAGAATTTGGCCATGGGTGCCACTGCCATGTAGATAAACCTACCTATTTTTTTAATCCTACTTTTTCTGCTCATGCATACAGTAGACTCTGTATTTTGGACTGTCCTCTGCCACTTTGTAGAGTTTTCTGTGTTAAAATAAGTAATACTTGTGCCCGTTGGGGCCTTCAGGTCTCCAGCCCCAAGGCAGTGACAGCTCCTGTCCACTGGTAGTAGTCTTCTAAAATGTCAAAATTGGTTATATATTACCTTTTTCAATCTGTGTGTTTCTGTGCCTGACAACTTTCTTCCTACAAAATGGTATGAAAACATGACCAATTCCTTTGTGGAAATGTATAAACAGAACCTAAGATTGCCTAGGTCTATTATTCCATAGCAGCCAATCAGAATTTCTTATTTACAATGATAAAAAACATATTCTTGATGCGCTTGCCCATCTCGATACATTCTTCCCACTGAATTCTAGTATGTATTTGAAGAGCAACTTAATTGTACCTGTACATTTGGCAGTGGTATATGATACCCAGAAGTGCCCAGAAACTAACCCCCCCCCCCCAGAGATACACAGAGATATAATTATATGGGATCAAATGATATATGAAACCAACACCAAACGCTATGTTACCCACCTATGGTTCAATATGATAAATGTTTATTACAATAAATATGTGTGAGAAATGTATATCATGTAAGCATTACATTTGTAATTACCAATGTAAATGTATGTTATGAAAGAAAAAAGTTTTATTGGCAGTCGAACACAGTGTATCCCTTTCAGACTTCAAAAGGGCATCCCCACCCTGCATTTCTTTAGTTTAAACCCATTCTCATAATTAAAAGATAACATTTGACAAGCCCCATTCATTCCTTAAATGTTACTCCTTTTATGGTTGCAGATCTATTCATGTTGTTGTGATCCTAAAAAGAAGAAATAATGAAAATCCGGCTGTGCTCGGCAGTTACAGCCCTTTGTGCTGTACTGCTTCTATCTTCTATAGAGGCTGAAGGTAAAGGAACCTTTATTCATATACACACAGTGACAATACACCATTTCAAATCTTCCCTACTTTTCTACCTGTCTCTTTATACTGTTTCTTTTGTTTGTCATTTCTGCTTGTCTTGTGTTTTTAACAATTTTTCTCCCCAGAAACAAGGTAAAAGGTTTGATTTTTGTACAGGCCGATGGAAAGCCTCTAGGCACTTTTCTTCTCCTGTCTTCATCAAGTTAATTCTCTGGAAGAAAAATACCTGTGCAAGCATGCAGTATACTAAAGAATAAAATGCACAGATCCTACGGCATTGCCACTCCCATCTTAATTGGCATTGTGCAGCATGGACTGTAAAACATAAGCTATTTAATAAAACATTTTGAAAGCACGTGTGCATATTTCTTTGTTAGTTCCAATTCCAGCTACTGGTTTGGTTCTTTGAAAGTTTTAGTTTCTACTTTTACATTTATTTGGTTTAACCTGCTTTATTTTGTGATGCTGAGCTTGTGTATGTAGGCTAATTAGCAAATGCATCTCCTGTATATTCATTCTGACTGCTAATGTACATCACATTAGAAAAATTTACTCAAGCCAGTGAATCTGTGAAAATTTGTTCAAATGCAACAAACATTTTAACTGATGTTAAGCCAAATATTCTGAAGGGTTCAATTTAATTGTAGCAATATATTCTCTAATATTTGGCAATATCCTTCCTGTATTTCCCCATAAAACTAAAAGTGAATTGGATCATCTTTTCTATGGAAAAACAAATCTGTGGGTCCATTGTTTCCGTGTAATACTTTAAAATGACCTCCAACATCTTGTGTCAACCAACATAAAGTGAAGTATCCTTGTGATATTATACTTGCATTGTTTAATGCACTTTTCCCATGTCTGTATTATATTTGTATTGTTGTATTGTACAGCGCTGCGTAAATTTGTGGTGCTTTATAAATAAAATTATACATACATACAATATACTTAATAACAATTATTTGCTACTGTGGCTGGGTCTCCAACTGGTGGTTGAGCCCTAGGCTTCAGCTAGTGCATAATTCTGCTTTGTCACAGCAAATTTTATAACAGTTGGTGCTGTTTGAGTGACAAAACTGTCAATATAAGATTTCATATTAAGAAGTAGAAAATGACTTCTAAACATTTCCCCTCACTTCAATGCAGAGGTGATGCAGCCCCTTTTATATATAAGCACATACAATTTCTAGGCATATTTGTATTATACATAGGATTGGGATCCACTAGCTTGGGTATTTTTATAAACTTAAGTAAATATTCTGTTTATGTCCATGGCAGGTGACTTAAATAAAAGAGGCAATACTCTTTATCTAAATTAAAAAAATATACCAGTGTTTCTGAAAGTGACCGCCATAACCCCTAAATAATTTAAAAAAGTGCAGAACCCTTTTCACCATTCTGCTGAAACCCAAGTAATTTATTTCCAAAGTTTACCTATGCATCATTGAAAGGAATAAAAGACGGTTTATTTCAATATATATGTATGAGGAAGTCAAACAACACATGGATTGCACATGTAAACGCTTACTTTAAACCTATTTTATGGAGGGAAACATGGTATTTACAGAACTTTACGTGCCAGCCAGAAACCTTCTGCCTACCATTAGTGATTTTACAGGGATTCACAGGGTTCCAATCCTCGTTTGAGATATAATGAAATATGCAAGGAAATGGTCTGTGCACATCTTCAAGGGGAACTCATAATACATGCAAAAGCTCGCCAAGTTGTTGTGGATGTTTAAGGAACTATTTTAAATATTCTTTTCTAAATTTTTATTTTTGTTATTAAGGAGGATATGAATCAAATGGAGATGACAGCAAAATACTATTATGACCATGTTATCCCAATACATACCTGTTGTACTGTTTGTACGCTCATACAATCAAACAATAGATTTTAGATTTTGTTTTCATTACCATTATCATTTACACTGGTGGCATTTTAACTAAAGGGGCCACCTCCAAAGACAGAGAAGTTGGTAAAATATGCACTTCTCTTTCTAATTTATGAGGGACTCACATTTTCTGTCAGATTGATTGCTTTGGATGTGTTATATGAGAAAGTTCATTAATGACAGCCTCACCTATTTATCAGATTCATTGTTTAAATACTTGTACTGCACAGTTATCACCTGGTCTCCTTTTTTCCAGCAAGTTCAAGGTAAAAATGCTCAGCCACACCTCTACACTCATCTAAAAAGATTCCTACGGCTCCATGCCATAGAATAGCTTTTTTTTGGATGGGGGGGAGGGGTTTGTTAACTGCCTAGCTTCTTTAGATATAATTTTTCTATTGTTTTCAATGACAGTGTTTTAATTGGTAAAATATTTAGTGGTGCTTGCCCTCCATATTCATTTTTGAATTCTTATTAATCACAGCTCCAATTCATAGTTCCCAGCAACTCTGTGGGCGGTATTTATTAAGCCCGAAAAGACTCCACCGCAGTCTTTTTGGGCTTAATAACTGCAGTCTCGATTTCCATATTATGGAAATTGGTGTTTCTCGATTTCCATAGTATGGAAATCGGATACTTGTACCGATCCGTAGCCATTGATTTAAATGGCTGCGGATTTTTTCGGTACAAGTACCCAATTTCCAGATTATGGAAATCGAAAAATACCGATTTCCATAA
>JAKJJM010020980.1:0-13067 GCA_021901965.1 Pipa carvalhoi | reverse complement strand
AATCAGGAAGTGCTGGGGAGAGATGAGTCTCCCCAGCGGCTGCCGCATTGAGCAGCCTAATGTAATGAGCGGTGCTCGCATGGAAGGACCGCTCGTTACATTTACTAGACCAAATGGAAATCCGAAATTCCGAATAAATTCGAAATTCCTAATAAGAATTCAGAATTCAGAATTTCCAAAATCGAAAATGCCATTTTCAAATTATTTATATCGAACATGGCATTTTCGATTTTAATAAATTTCGCCCAAAGGGTATATTTATCAAAGGTATTATCTTTTTTTCACCATATTAAGCACAGAAATGATTTTTCAGTTACACAATTATTTAAAATGGAATTAAAGATTCAGATCAACAAGCTGACAATTTATTAAATACTGAATTTGAACCAGTCAGGCAAATAATTTATTAAATTGTATTAATTTTCATATTTGGACAGTTTGCTTTGGTTTTGTCCCATAGCATACATGTCAACATTTCAGAAATATCAAAAAATTAAGATGGAAACCTGTTCAGACATGTATGAGGTATATTTCAGAAGCCTACTTTTAAAGGACCAGTAACACCAGAAAAGGAAAGTCCCATTTAGATTGGCACGGCAGTAGTTCATATCTAGTACTGGGAGAATGTTACTTTTGAAGTTTAAATTCTGGTTTGTGTTTGAGTTTGTTTTCCTCCTTTTATCTATTAAGAAACTATACCCTGTCTAGTCCTGTTGTGTCGTATGGAAATCCTATAGATAATCCAGGACATTTCCCAGAAAGTTTATTTGGCTGCAGTCAGCATGGTGAGAGAGACAACCCAAATAAAAAAATAAAACTGGAATTCATGCAAGGACATTTTTACAAGTACTACATAGGCATAACTGCCATGGCAATTCAAGTAGCAATTTATTGCTCCTATGTCTTTTTAACCATTCCTCACTGCTTCTTTAGTGTAGCTCTTTAGAACCATTAAACAGGTGACTGTGGCTCAGAATATAGTCTTCAGGGGACTGGACTCCCAAACACAGCAGACTCTGGGACTGGAATTCCTTACACAGGTGAAGGACTCTTAGCAGGGAGATACACTTTTAAATATATATTATGGAAGATGGTGCCAGACCTTTAGCAAGCACTTAAGTATCACTGCATGTGATGTCATGACTCATGCTAGGACCAGGTACCAACATATTGCATCCTTCTACAGACTGGGCATCAGACTTGCCTAGCAAGGTAAGCCATAGATGCACCAGCTTTGTGTTTCCAAACCCCTCAAACAAAGGTGTAGGACACTGGTTGTTAATGCATATTTTTATTATAGTGATGAGTACTAGCTCTGTCAACCTGACAGGAAGGGACAGTAGATTAGCTGTGGGGGATCGGAACTATCCCACGGATTCTGGGACACTTGGGGGGTATAATTATAGTAATCCTTATGCAGTACAAGAACATTGCTTGCTTAAACATTTTTGTAATGCATTGTTATTATCTTTTTTTTTTCTTCCTGCTATACCTACTGAAACTTCCCTAATGAGGAAAGGAAAACATGAAAAGGGATGTTAATGTTTATAAAGACAGTAAATATAATTTCTTGGTAAGAAAAAAAACACAGACATTTTAAAACACAGGGATGGGCAGTGCGGTGGTTAACACTTCTGTCTTGCAGGTCCTGGGTTCAATTCCACCCTGGACTTCATCTGCATGGAGTTTGTATGTTCTCCCTGAACCTGCGTGGGTTTCCTCCCAGAATCCAAAAACATACATCTGTGTGTGTGACTGAATACAGAGATAAAATTGTAAGCTCCACGGGGCAGGGACTGAAGTGAATGATGAATCTTTGTAAAGCGCTGCGTAATATATCAGCACTATATAAATACACTCCAATACTAAAAAAAAATGGGAAACATCTGACTCTTCTTACACGCTCAGGTAGCAGCAATGTGGGAAGCTTCAGTTTAGCTACCCTGGTTTACAATGCTGATCACTACATGGCAGAGTGGTGCTTCTATCCTCGAATGGGTTCTGGTACATATTCAGTTTGGAACATTTTCAGTAGCAGAATATGTTTATTTTCATCTTTGAAACTTTCTTTTCAGTCAATCTTATTATAGCTTGTCATAGTGCACTGTTCCATTCACTGTTCTTTTCCAAGCTGCATAAACTGACAGAAGTCAGCTGTTAGTAAGCAGTCTGGGGTTTGGCTTTGGTTATTTAAGACCTGGCAGATTACTGGACTTTGGGGGAAATGTATCAAGTGGCGTTAATGTTAAAAATGGACGCAAAATACTTTGCATTTGTTTATTAGCAATTTGCATCCATTTATTACCAATTTATCTTTCACTTTGCATCCATTTTGTACCAGCTGCGCCTGTTTTTTTATTTTTGTGAAAATCAGTGTTTAAGACCAGGCTGAACTGATGTACGAAGGTTAGAATGATTTTAAGTCTTATTATATGAAGTAAAATTAATGCCTGCCTGAACCCTGGTGTTAGAGAAGCAGGTACGCATTTGTGTAAAAAAATGTTAGCAATTCCCATTTTGCATCTGTTTTTTACCCTAATGACTGGTTTGTTTAAAAACAGTTAGCAATTTTAGTTTGTGTCTTGTTTGCCATTTGAGTATGGAAATTCTAAAATTATGCTAATATTTGGACACAAACAGAAATTGCTAACATTTTGCTAACATTTTTTACACAAACCAATAATTAGCAATTTGCATCCTTTTTTTTAACACTAACATTTCTATGCAAGAATCAAAGTTATCATCAGGCACACCTTTAATGGTAAATAGCTGTTATTATTTAGCTCCTATTTTTTCCATTGCAATAATGCCACTTAATACATTTCCCCCTAAAGTATTGCCAATCAGAATGAGGGAGCAGCTAAGTGACATATACCTATAGTATAAATGAACCCCTTCATTGCATGTATTATTACACTGTTGATGTTAATTTTATCAGAATGGATGCAATCTCATTTGTAAGTCTGGTTTACAGCATGCAATATTCAGTTGGCATGCAAGAAGGTGAACAGATGGTAAACACCTACTTTGTGTCCAGATCACTATTAATAACTTATTTATGCGCCAGTATTTACAGTATTTTTAAACCATGTCTATATATCCTGCATTGAACCTGTTTCCTAGAAGTATTGCCCTTTTTGTTAAGGGATACTGTCTCATTATTAAGTCTGATAGGTCTAATTGTCCTATGCTTTTTTTTTTCCTTTAAAAAAGTCAGTGCAAGATATTGCATGTTAACGTGAAATCTTTACACTCTCCAGCCAGGCTGGACTTTAGTGTAATGCCTTGTTAAGCAGTTAAATATATACTGTTTGTGACATCTTGCTCATGCACTTTGGAAAAGGCTTGTGCTTGGCATCATTTGAAGCAGAAGACTCTTGATACTTAGAAAAAAAATCAATGAGACCATCATAACAGATCAGAAAGGATCACAGATAATCGGAGACATTATTCTTTGATCTTTGCAGTACCAACATAGGTATAATTCATCAGCTGCTCTGAAAAGCTTTTTAAATAACCTGTCTGTAAATTGCACAGATGGTATGAAATGACCTCCTTGCAGAAATGGAGAAAAATCAGCTGAGCCAATGCAGACCAGTTTCACAAGTTAATGTTGAGCTTATACCTATAGAACAGTGGACCAGTACCTTCCGGAAATATTGTGTCATTTGTTGTGTGTAAACAAAGTGCCTAATGCTTTCTCTACACGATATACAATGTCAAAAGGGGCATATTCATTAACAAGTGAATTCACCTCTCAAAGTGAGTTTGCCATACTACACAACAATTAGTTCATAGTGTGATAAAGTCACTTGTGTATATTCAAAAAACAGTGTTGTGTCGATGGAGCATATTGTTACTAATGGACCACCATAGCTATATTCTTCTAGATTAAAGACAGCTTACTGGCAATAGGCATTAATTATCGTAATAAAGGGGAATGTTACCATTTTGGTGCGTTTTGGTTGCCAGTATTGTTGCAGGATAAAAGTTGCATAAATTAGAATAATTGTTTTCATTAATTTCAGTTGCATACAATTTATAGTTCATGGTAGCATTTTGTTGCCCAGTCTTTTGAGTGAAATGTCACCTGATTATAAACATAAACCCTGACAGAATGAAATGGAAAACTGAGGATATTATTTATTATTATTATTATTCCTTTATCACCTGTTTAAAAAACTTTTATTAACTTGTCACTTTTTTATGCATTTTTTAATGTCAAAAAGTGTTTTTGATCCTATATAAGTCAGTGGAAACCTTTATAAATATCCCCTCACGAGCAGAAAGATTTCAGTCACTTTAATTGTTATTTTATGTGACGGATGTGATTGCATGCACCAGATGCTGCATTCGAGGTCTGCTCCATCTGTATATTCTAATAAAAATTGATTTAATTTCATAGTTTTAGATGATAAAATGCTAAGTCAGTCTACAGTATCTATCTTTCTGTTTGTTTAAATGAACCACAAAATTATACGAGTTGTAATTTTCTGCTTTTTTTTTCACCTCATAACAAACCTCAGGGTAAATAATGTACTCACATGCAGACAGGCTAAGCTGTTTTATCCATAATAAAGAAGGCATAGCCTGTGGGTTGAGAAAACTCAAAGCTGCACTTTCTAGATACATAAAGTAATTAGTATGCACAAAAAGTAAAAGAAAACAAGCTTTTGCCAAGACAAGTTTCATCTGCAACTCTACAGTTTATGGTTTTTAAGGATGTAGACCCAAGGGCATTTCTATGTACAAACTTTACTTTGTCAGTTAAAAATAAAGTTCCAAATTAAAAAAAGAAATGTTGCATTTGGATATTTCTATTGATGACTAATTCATTTAATACATTTATTCAAGAGGTATTCAATTTTGAAGATTGTCTATAGAAGTATTAGACATAGCTGTACAATTTGCTGAAACTAGTTTTTAGATGCACCATACATCTACCATAACTCATACATCTACCATAACCATGCCAGGTAGAGTGCTGTCTACTGTTGTAGTCATGTCTATGTTCCTCTTCTTTTTGTTCTGTGTATCTCCAAACTCTCCACCCTTTTTAGTGCCACAGTTGTGTAAATTGATCATTAACAGGGAAATATTAGTGCACACAAGCTTGTGCATGTTAAGTAAACCAGATTCAATAATAATATTTTTCAGACTGTTACAGGGCTCAGAAGTTCATCCCACCTTCTAGCAGCAATTGCATTGTCTTTTTGCTGGCATCTGCAGCAAGCCAACACATTCTATTTGTATGACTCTGCTTCTCTTAGGTCTGCTTGGGAAGAGATTAAATAACCTGAACCTCTCTGATTAACAGTATGGAAGCCCAGTGTCTGATTGTTTTGACCACTTTGGAGATGTTATTTGCACAATAAAGTCTACTCATTATTTGGATGCTTACCTTTCTTCTTTGTTACCAGCCCAGTGTCTGATGTCACTAAGTTTCTCCAGCTGAGGCATTCTAAGACCTGTCCAGTAATAGCTGATAGGAGATGCCAACTGGAGCTACTCCTGGTATCTATTTACATGAGGCCTGTATTCCTAACAAGGTACCCAAAGTTAAAAGCCCTAGATGTAATTCAGATCAGTTTATGATAATTTTGTAATCCCTTTTGAATAATTGATAAAATCAAGTCTTTCTTTTCACATGAACAACCTTACATAACAGATACTCTAACCAAACTCTGTTTTATAGTCAAGATGTGAAGGTAAAAAAGTAAGAGAATGACCAGTAAGAATATGGCTTTATAAAAGGACGGATGAATAGATACAATAAGGTTTTCTGATCAGCTGAAATTTCTGAAACAGTCTGAAATGCATTTAGCAGAGCTCCATTGGATTTAATTTAAATGCAGCATATACAGCTTACAGCATATGCCAAAACATCCCCAAGTTTTTATCTGATCTGGTAACCTTAGGATACAATCACTAAAATTTTGAATATACAATTGAAACAGAAAATAGGATATTCTGGAGACAACACTTTATGGTTATTAGTAATCAAAATCAACTCATTTTGCCAAAAATGTAAGTGCTGAGGGAATGACTTATTATATGTAGGACTGAGAGCAAAACTGATTTAGTTCCATAAGTGGATGCATTGCTAAGCTGAAAAAGCACAGTAAGAACATAAAGTGTTGTAAAAACTATAAAAATATATTCTCACATTTTTTTGTTATATGCATGTATTATATAAGATTCAAAATCTGTACTTTTTTATGGTTAACTCACCATATGATGTGATTAAACAAGAGCAACAATTAAATGCACACACACACACCATATGAATTCTGCCTGCAGTCAGGTAAGAGGTGTGCTATCAGTCAAATATGAGTTGGCAGAATCATAGTCCAAACAGAATCATGCAGAAGAATTGGTGACTGCTGATAAGACACTGCAAGGAAACATATCAATCTCCCAGCAAGATATATCACCATCTGCTTCCATATTGGAAGAGCCAAGTTAATTTAATTATTAAAGAGAAGCCACCTGGTACAAGCTCTTGGGTCAGTTCAGATGATCCTCTTATGCAGTTTTACTGTGAATTATGAATATGAGTCTTCATGAAGCACAATATAAAAATATCTGTGGACTGCATATCTCTATAAAGATTATGTAGCTTGTTTCTTAAAACAGCAACTGAGGTTTTCTGACAGAGGAACTTACAAGTTCATGGGCCTCTGCTTACAGTTGGCACAGTGGACAATATAAAAGATATCTGGACATGACCACTTTTCGTGGACTTGTCTAGCAGGGCAACAAATAGAAAGAACACATAGTACAGATAACAGTAACCAAAAGAATATTTTGCAGTGATTATATAGTAATACGCAACCAAACATATAACAGTAAGTAGCTGTTAAAATGATAATGCAGTGCAAACAATCTCAAAGAACATGGTTATGTATCAGTCCCTCAACTCCCCCCAAACTCAGTGTACTTTTGTCCCAAAAGAATGTAATTTGCCATCCATTCAGTACAAGATATGACTTTTCAGACAGACTTATGAAATAATTGTTTTGTTATGAGAATGAGTTATTAACATTGACTTTTCAAGGGGTTAAAGGGGAAAGTAAGGGTTGAGAAGGGGAGTAACTAAGTAAAGTTTTTAATGGAAGGGAGAGTATATAGGGGGTGAAGATAAGGGAAATGGAGAAATTTGCATAAATAGAACATAATAAATTGCAACCCCTCGATTATACACAGATTTTAGGGATAGTCTTACTTTACTGGTATTTTTATGTTTAAAGGTTCCACATAATTTTACATTATCTAATATTATGATTAACCATTCCTAAGGATGTGCTTCCTGGGTGTAGGGAAAGACTACAGTAGCACTCTTAAGGCTGGAATTGGAGAACTTCTACAGCTAAAGTATGGCTGACCAGGGATTCGCCGTGTGGCACCCCATTTGGGACAAAAGTAACTGGTATCACCCTGATCCCATTACACCTCTGGTTCTAACTGCAAGATTATGGTGAAAGCCCTTGTCTTTGGTTGCTATTGATTACTAGAACTGGGAAACAAATAGAAAACATCAGCATTCGCTGCTTAGTTCTTTCCATTCTCAGCTTCTATTACTGATTTCAAATACTATCAACAAGATTTAAAGGAAACAGAGCTAGAGAATTGGGTAAAGTTCTAATTATAATATGTTTTTACTAATGATATATAAATGTGAAAAATAGCAGTTTACCGATAGAATCAAGATGCATTAGAACAGTGGTTCTCAACCTTTTTATTGCCGCTACCAATTAGTACAATTCCCCGTGATTTGGTGACCCCCATTCATTAATTATTATTGGGCGACACCATTCAAACCCTATATTTCCGATGGTCTTGGGCGTCCCCTGGCAAATCATCTTTCAAACCTCCAGGTTGAGAACCACTGCATTAGAAGACCCTACTAAGGGTCATATTTATCAAGAGAAGTGGGCAAATATTTAATATACATCAGAATCAAACATGTATTCAGGTAAAATGAAAATTTCCACCCCCTAAAAAAACATCAAGCTTAACAATTTTAGTTTTACTTAATTTACATAAAAGAGAAAACAATTTGTGAAAAAGTTTTTTGGTAAAATTGGTGAAAATCAAAATAGGAGAAAAACATGAAACAAAATTTTTCATTGGGAAACCTTGATAAATAAACCCCTAAATATAAATTGCGTAGTTGCTGTAACTGCTTTAATAAGAGCAAAGCTGTCCATGCAGGAATGATGCAGCAACTGTACCTCCTTCTTTCACTGCTTGTTAAAAGAATATTGTCATTAGCATACAAAAATGTGCCTAAAAGTTATGTTGAATGTTGTGTAAAACAGTGTCGTTTTTGAGAGAAAAGTGATAAACTTTAAGCTAGGGCCTGACTGGAGCAATTCCATTAGTTTTTATTAAAATTGCTAGCGTGTGACTGGATGCTGATTTTAATAAAAACTACCAGGGCCACAAGAAGGATATGTAGACTGTGCTTTTACCAGCAAAAACACTAGTGTGGCCATGACTTCTGCTTTATAAAAAATAAGTTACTTTTTGTCTTCTGTTGGGGAGGGTGTTTTCTGAAGCACAAGAGATTGTCATTACTTCCTTCCTGGCAGAAATGCAGCTCCATAGCTCACTTTATAGCTGAGATTCTAGTGTCACAGTACAACAGACACACAAAAGTCAAACGAATAAAAACCCTTTATATGAAAGACTCGTGTTTCTGTTGATCTATCACAGCACTGCTGAATGCAGAGATGTTAATAGATTTCAGTAGGATAAGAAGACATAAGAAAAGGTAGCTGGTGCAAAACAACTCTATGATATCTGGATGTGTTACATCACAGAGAAAAATTTAGTTCAACAAACAGAACAAGCACAGCAGCATTATTAAAAATAATAGTACATTCCCAGTGTTTGCTCACTATTGTTCAATAACCAATATCCATACATGGAGCACAACAATCTACTATTAAGCTTAAAGGCTTTTATTCCAGCAAGGGCAATCCATCAGGTATGCAAAATAACATTTCAGACTTTTAAACTACTAGCCATCTTCAAAGTGCAACAAATAAGCACATTGTGGGGGTCATTCCGGTAGCTCCGAATTTTCTGTCCCAAATTCACTTATAGCGAACTCCCATTATAAAGTCGCGACCGCGACAATTCTTCCATTGTAAAATCGCGGCCGCGACAATTTTTTAGTCGCAGTCGCGATTTTATAATGGAAGTTCGCTATGAGTGAATTTGAGACAAAAAATTCGGAGCTACCGGAATGACCCACTGTATTGGAAGAAAGTACTATGGCACCAAAGATACCTATAGTGGGTCTCAGAATAAAAGTGTGCCAAATATATAGTGACTTTGTCTTAAACTGGCAAAATCAGTATAACTAAATACCATGTGGTAAAATTGTACTCTATCCATCCACCCACTTACACACTCACCCATCAACTCATCCATGCACCCATCAATTTATACATGCACCCATCAACTCATCCATGCACCCATCAATTTATACATGCACCCATCAACTCATCCATGCACCCATCTACTCATCCATGCACCCATCTACTCATCCATGCACCCATCAATTTATACATGCACCCATCAACTCATCCATGCACCCATCTACTCATCCATGCACCCATCTACTCATCCATGCACCCACCCAACCATTCAACCACCCAGCCACTTATCTACTCATCAAATCCACCCACCCATCAATCAACCCACGCATTTGTCTTTCGATCTTTTAATTTTTTAGCTCAGCATAATTTTTCTCATTTAATATCCTATTTTCTTGTTTCCCTTTCTTCTCTTTGCTTATAACCCAGTTATTTAAGTAGCTATAAAACCAGGAGCTTGAAGTTAATTGATGTCATAAACAGCAACTTTTCTTATTACACTCTCATATTGCTACAGTTTAAAAATATGTCTGTATTTCTCATTATCCATATTTTTTATTATAGCTTTAAAAAGTTAACATTTGCAATGGAAGAAAAATGAAAGATTGATCAGATTTGATTTGAAAAATAATCTATTTTTTACCATGCCCTCCTTATTTTGTAAAAAATATGATTCATACTTAGTAATTTCACTGTGAAATTTAAGAGTATTGCCCAAGTGTACAGTAGCTGAACATTAACAAGTAGGAGTTAAAGTAGCATATTAAAAAAAATTTTGCATCTTGTTTCACCATTTAAAATCACGATCATCTCTCGACAGAGGTTCTGTTATCTTTGGCAAGCAGAGGATGCACTGTATATTCTGCCGTGGGTTTTTTTAGCCTTCTTCACATCTGTTAACTTCAGTTTTATTTGAAAATGTTTACACCACAAAATCCAGAAATCAAACAGCTCCATGCTTGCACAGACCAGATTATAGGCCAGATGTTTACTAATAGATTAGTGCAGTGAATGGTAAACTTCGTGGAGGAAGGAGCCAATTTGCTCCCTCCTCCACCGCTGAATAAAGACTGTGGAGCCAGGGGGAGGAGCGCAAAGGTGGCGGAGCCCATGCACCCAATCCCATGACCTGCCAAAGTCCAATCAGAAGGAGCGTCGGCGGTCTTGGGTGGGGCTATGATGTGAAAGGGGCGGAACTACTGTGGGGGCCTCGAGCCACAGTGCGACGGCTTAAGAGCCGCCTGTGGCTCGCGAGCCGCACTTTGCCGACCACTGGATTAGTGTATCATTAAACCAGGCGTGTGCTCAGGTGACCAGGCTCAGATCCAGTTGTCTTGTAGGTTTTCTTCTATTTTTTTTTTTAAATGCCAGACTTTTATTAATTTACTAAATAAATACGTGATTCACTTTAAAAGGGAAATAATTTTTTCCCTAATATGAGGATAATTGGCACTTGTCTCATGTTTTTTTTTTTACCTTCCTCTGGATCAACATTGCAGGAAAATAGGCTGAACTGGATGGAGTTGTGTCTTTTTTCAGCCTTATAAACTTTGTTACTATGTAAAAGAACAATAACACTAAAAAATGTAAAATGCTTCAAATGCATTTATAGATACTATAGATTCAATATGTGCTTTTAGAAATGTTACATTGTTGGTACATATCTCACCTCCCACCTTCAGAATCACCTCTAGGCAAACAAGAATTTAGTTCTCCTTTAAAGACTTGGGGGGTCATTCCGGTAGCTCTGAATTTTCCATCCCGAATTCACTTATAGTGAACTCCCATTATAAAATCGCGACCGCGACTAAAAAATTGTCGCGGTCGCGATTTTATGATGGGAGAATTGTCGCGGTTGCGACTTTATAATGGAAGTTTGCTATAAGTGAATTCGGGATTTAAAATTTGGACCTACCGGAATGACCCCCTTGATCCTACAACTATTAACATTCCACCACTGACCTAGTACATTATATTGTATGGCCTTTGAACTTTGTTTCTATCATGTTTGTTTCCCCTAACAATGCTCTTCTAAAACAAGTTTCTTTGTGGGCTTCACCCCTTTATTTTTGTATGTGACCTCAGCCCCTACAGTGTATGCAAAGGTTCTTTCAGCCCATATCCTCCCAACCACTTCATCCTTCCTCTTGTTACTCCTCAAAATCTCTAGTGGTAGCAGCCAACCCTGCTTTCTGGTCAGCAGTCCACACCATTCTAGTTCCTTTTCTTTACCCTTTCTTCTCATACCTAAATTATCTGTTTATCGTACCATACATGTTTATTTTGGTTTGATTGAGTTTGCATAGTGCCATACTGAGGTGGTCTTTTAACATATCCTAAATTAATGTATTAAGGGGCATCACAGTGATGGGTTTCTATCAGACCTTTAACCAGGTAGAAGCTTTTTGATGTGTTAGTTTTTATATTCACTCCTAACATTCTCACTTTATTTACTTGGCTCTTAATTTATCATACAATCTCAAGAGTTGACTTTGCTGTGACAGACTGTACTATACTTGCTTTAGGCAATTTTGCTACAAATCTCTTCATACTTCCAGCTGCTGCCTCAGAGCCTAGAAGATTTATAATTGTTTGCTTGCCTGCAGAGTCTTCTTGGATATAAATGCTTAGTCATTTGGTGTCACAATAAAACATCATGTAGAGAGATGTTATAGATCTTACAATAATTATACTTCATATATAACAACTTCCTTTTAGCCAGAGGACCACAGTGGTCATAATTTTAAAAGGAACGAGGCATTGCCAGTTACGGATTTGAACAATTAAAAATAAACTACTTCTTGTTTAATATTAGAAGCTATGTAAAATGATTCTTGCTGATTAAGCAAGGGAGTCAAAATGTGTGAGCAATAATTAATTAAAAAATGATTGCTTTTTAAAGAGCAACAAGCAGTTATGTTCATGAAAATATGGCTGCTGGAGGGAACCGTTTTAGTTAGAGGCGTAAGAGTTATCTTTTTAATTGTGCTTGTCACAGGTGACAATATAGTTCTCCACTGAGGAAGAGAGGTACTATTTATCTTTGGAAACGTGTTTTTTAACTGCCTTATATAAATGAGGTAAATCTCTTTTAAACTTGCCAGTAGAGACTTATTTGGTTCATTAGTCTCTATAACTGTACTTTAAATTCTTCATTTAATCAAGTTCTATATGGTAAAGCACCCACATGAAAAGAACAATAATTCTTTACTAGACCACCCATTGGTATGTCTGAGCCTGATTTAAATATCTAGTAATACCAGAAAGAGAATGATTCTCATGTAGATCAGCATGGTAGCTCAACAGTACTTGTTAAGGAATTATTGTTCTTTTATAGCCTTAATTTTTTTCTATTGGCATTCATTGCTGCACTGTACTGGGAATTATGTGGAGGCAGTGCTGCACTGTACTGGGAATTATTTGGAGGCAGTGCTGCACTGTACTGGGAATTATGTGGAGGCAGTGCTGCACTGTACTGGGAATTATGTGGAGGCAATGCTGCACTGTACTGGGAATTATGTGGAGGCAGTGCTGCATTGTACTGGGAATTATGTGGTGGCAATGCTGCGCTGTACCTTGCATTATGTGGAGGCAATGCTGCGCTGTACCTGGCATTATGTGGAGGCAATGCTGCGCTGTACCTTGCATTATGTGGAGGCAATGCCGCACTGTACCTGGCAT
>JAKJJM010020954.1:0-12111 GCA_021901965.1 Pipa carvalhoi | reverse complement strand
GGGGGGGGGGGGGGGGGGGGGGGGGGGGGTTGTACGAGGGATGTTATTCGCAGGGCGCTGTCTGCTGTAGAGGGTCAAACAAAGGGGCTGGGAGGCTTCTCTTCCCCCCCCAATTACACACACAGTGGATGTTAATAAGAACTATACAGCACTTTTTGTTTTAGTCCTAAGTCATTTCTTTCTGGCTTGATGTTACCTTTTAGTCTGTTTTTTTAGATAGGATATGTTTAAAAAAAAAAAAAGTGCTAGATTTGAGCACAAACAGTTATTGATATAACTGCCTGTCTGTGGTATCTGTCTTTCTTTGAGTCTTTGGTGCCTAGATTGTTCCTGTTTGAATTGTTTTTTTTTTTTTTTTTTTTTTAAAGATCAGTAAGGTGAACTTCATTTTTTTTAAGCAGGGAGGGAGGGGTGTGTTTAATTGTAATTCCAGGCTTTTATGTTGTTCTGTTCAATTATTTTTGTTAAAGCCCAAGTTTATGGTCCCTTAAGACAATGGAGAGCTTGAAGACAATAGGATACATTTCTGAAATGTCACAAACGTTTAAGATTAAATATAATTACCATATACTGTTATCTTGTATTCATATGTTGTCACTGCTGTCAAGCTAATTGGTCATATCAATCTCAACTATTTAATTGATTATAATATTTGGACAAGCACATTTACATGATTATGCATATATTTTTGGCAAGGGTACAGAACCACAGAAACACCAGAGCATTATATATTTTCTACACTAGTCAATGTAAATTGATATTTCAAGAGTTTGCCTGTTCTATACTGGCAAACTGGCGAAAGTGAATTCTTTTTTTGCCTGTTTTAATAGTGAAAGACAGCTGGACTATTCCAAATATTCACAAATACACAGCAGGCTATATGAAGATGATGATTCACTTACATTTTAGATTAAATTTTAGGTCACATTTGATTAAACGTCTTAGTGATTCTGCTGCACCATACTTAGAGCTACTAGTTCTTTGAGTGTGGTTCAGTGTTTGGACACTGCTTAATTTATTTTGACACTGAGTCATCAGAATCACTTCAATTTTGGCATCATCAACTCTTTGATTCAAAACATATATTTTAAGTGTTTTTTTTTTAATTGTTCATTTTCTGCATTATTGCATATTCTTATAGATAAAGAGTTGTAGGCAATATAAAATTTTAGGAATGGCTACATTTGGGAAAAAAATAGCTATAGCTTTTTAATGTAAGATTATCATTACAAAATCAACACAAATATATCGTGTAGGATGTATCAAATATAAATTAAAATGTAGGGAAATCAGATCAAAGAGTTTTCCAAATCACTTTGCTGATACTAATTGCTTTTATTTGACTAATTGGAATTGCTTTGTAATTTTTACTCTTATGGTTGCTGACCTCTTATCTGTTTTGTAAACAAATACCCACCCTGACCATTGTGTTCTTTGAAATGTTAGAGAATACATATTCAAGAAATGTTTCAGAAAGCCCCAGATTACCAGAAGATGACTGCAACCAAAAATGAGAGAAATGCAAGTGTCATTTTAAGATGAGAGCACTGCACATGATTGCCAATACAGATTGTAGCTTTATTTTCCTGGTGTTAGTGTCCCTTTAAAAGTAGTCAATCTAGTTTTCTGTGCCACTGTAGAGTTTTATCTAATAGTATGCAGGTGCTGTCATTCTGTTCAAAACTTTGATAAAAACAATGTAAACATTTTTTTAAAGAAAAAATAAAGTTTGCAGTTATTTTACCACACTTTATCACAACATACTTTTAACTTGAAGTTAGGGTTTTGTTTCCTTCTATCAAACAAATCCAGTGTTTATAAGAACATGCCTGTTATTGGCTGATAAGGGAATGCTACTCAAAGTTTACTAGTAAACATATTTTTTCCTACCAGCCAAAACAGTAACTCTAAATTATGCACACATTATTTACACTTTTACCAGTTATTTTAAAACATTAATCATATTTGTATAGGATCTCTTCCAGTGTTTACAAACTGAAAATATTCTTTGTTGATTCTGTATTTTAAAACAGTATATGGAACATCAGACCATGAAGACTATTGGCATATAAAGTAATATTGATTGCAAATAGTGGTTTTGCTTTAAGTTACCATTAATTTTCTTAGACTGCAAATTTAAGATTTTCAGATGGTTATTCAGGCTCTAACATCTGGACGTTCTGATGGATTCAGACAAATAACTGAAGCTTCTAGTTACAGGATATGCTTAGAATGGTTAAGGCTAGGATCGTGCATGTGTTTTGGGTGTGGTCAACATTTGGTTAGTTACCTAAAATCAGCTTACTTTAGATAGCCAGGTCAGTCTTAAATTCTATACTTTTAGGCCAGTGTCTGTAAGGGGGGAAAAGAAATTGGGGTTTGTAGGCAGAGCCTACAATAATTATTTTAATCATAGCTCAAGTTTTTACGCAGTCTGTCAGTTTTTAGTTAATCCAATTTAATTTCTGGCACATCTGTAATTTAAATGTACCATTTACAGACTTTGTACATGTCTTATCTGAAGCACTGTGCTAATAATTTTACCAAGCTACACAGATGAAACAATGGTCTGTTTATTCCACCAAGGATTTCTGTGGCAGTCTTTGGTGCAATAGCTTTCTGCTTTAAACAGAAGCTATATCTGTCATAAAGTGAGATCTACTTTTGTGTTGGTATCACAAAAGCAGACAAATCACACCTTGTTGATTCTGACTTCACAGTTCAAGTAAAATATTTGTCAATACTCATACTTTAACATACTGTATACATTTGTTTTGAGGCACAAGCAGATTTATTTCTTGGTAGTATCACTTTAAAACAGGTTATTGTATGTATAATTTTATTTATAAAGTGCCACAAATTTACGCAACGTTGTACAATTTAGTAATACAAATATAATACAGACATGGGAAAAGTGAATTACACAAAACAAGTAAAATATTACAAGGATACCTTCTTTTTTTTTTTGGTATTGTAGATTATATTAAATTATATTATTTATATATATATATATAGTGCCAGATTGTGGTGGACACAAAAGCACATTATTGTGCAGTCCTCGATTAGTTTTTTTTTTTTTTTACACCTTGTTTGAGAAATAAAAATACAATGTAGTCATATTATATTTTAAGGCACATTTTAAATCATTTTTATCTGTAGTTTCTAATAACTTTGTTTTCAGGAACCAACTGAGACACGCCCAGTTGGTTTGACAATATTGACATCTCGTACTAAGCTGGAGTCATTTAATTAATATTTAAAAGTATTTGCTACCTACTGGTTTTTTGAATCCCATAATTTTACTGGCCAATGCAGCTGTTTGTTAAAATACATTTATACAGTAATAACAGAAGAATAAACATTTTAGTAACTGAGGTGCTTTTACAACTAATATCTTTGCATAATGTCACTAGCTAAAATGCAGAGGATATGTTCATAAAAATACTAAATTGTACTTGATTCACATTTTGAAAATTTCCACAAAGTTTTAAAATTCCAGGTTCATTTTCAACTTATCTTTAACTTTGTATTTGTGTATCATAACAGTAATGTCTATTGTATGCTTTTTTTCTGATTAAAATATTTGTTGGGTTGAAATCATAGGCAGTGGAGAAATGCATATCACCTTTGCCTAATTAACATATATTCTTGTTACAGGGTAACAATTGAAGCAGAAGTTTATACAAGGCTGCGTTAGTAAGTTTTTGATTTCACAATCTTGCATTGTTTCAATGCATTCTGGCTCGTGTATCCATTTGTCAAAGACTAAAATCAAACACTCTTAAATCTACAGATGACTTAACCAATTTAAAAGCAATATTTCAGATTGCAGAAATACATACTGTAGAGTAATTGAAGCTGAAATAAATATCAATTTAAATGTACAAAAGTAACACTAGGCAGAAAATGTAATCTAAAATGTTTAATTTGCCAAAGCTCTCAATTGAAGCAAATAAGTGCAATTATATATAACAATATCTCTAATAAATTGATATGCATATATTGGTATCTTTCCATTTAAAAAAAGGTTATTAAATAAAACCTAAAACTAAATTTCTTATGATAGTAGAAATTAACACAAGCTGTTAAACAAATTGTACAATACTGCTACCTTCTTTACACCAGTTATAATTCATTGTAGTAAAGCAAAATTACTTTTCAAGGATTTCAATTGAAAAATCTCAATTTCTTAGAAAGTCTGTGAAAATTTCAATATAAACTATGGAAGAAGTCACTTCTGTTTCATACTAGGCAAAAGACAGCAATTTGCTGTTTGGATTCAAGCTGGTTTACACTGGCAACTGTTGTGCTGCTACAAAAAGTGTCTGTTGTTGATAGCTCTTAGGGGGTACATTTATAATGCTTAAAATAATAGCCGTTTTCAAAATACAATTGATCTGAATGGAGTTGTGCTACCATTGCACAATTCAATTTAAACTTTTAGAGAAGCAATTCTATTGTTTCACAGCTTATCTCCCTTTGTTTTAAGGCCTGGTTCATACTAGCGTAATTGCGCTAGTATATTTTAGGAAAGTGCCTCCCGAAAATACGCTGGCAAATTCAGGCCAGCGTGTATTCGTGAGGCACTTTCCTTTTGTACTTACCCGACCCAGTGTGAACGCTACCTCAGTGTTTGCGACTTCTTCTATCTAGCTGCATTTTTCGCCTCACATATATACTCTGGCAAAATTTGCACAATACGTAACGTGAAGTGTTTCGGTGCATGCTCGCATCATACGTTAGTGTGGCTGGAGCAAGGTAAGTCACATAGGGATTTGCAGTGCACACTTCTTTTTTTTTTTTTAAAGAGCAGTGTTAGTTTGCACTAGTGTGAACCAGGCCTAACTTCATATGAGATCACCTGTATGGTTGCAGCTTTTAAGAAGCACTAAAATTTCAGCTAATGTAAACGGGCATTTTGCTGCAAGCTGTACCGTTTCCTTGAAAATAAGACCTAGTACAATTTTTTCAAACCTTGGAAATATAAGGCCTCCCCTGAAAATAAGACCTAGCTGCAGTAAAGTATGAGAAATATACTGTACTAGTACCATGTTTTCCTGAAAATAAGACCTAGCGCGTCTTTAGAAGCAAAAATTAATATAAGACCACGTCTTATTTTCGGGGAAACACAGTAGCAGTAATTTTTACTGCTTCAGAGTAGCAGTTAGTTTCCAGTGTAAACAGGCATTGGGGTAGTGTTGCATGTATGTTTTTATTTTTTGTGTGAACGCAGCAACCACTTGAAATCACCTTTAAATGGCCTGCTCTAAATCCCCATTGAATTGAGTATTACTGGAGGAAAATAGGCCTGAAGCAGTATCTTACATTAAATGGCAGTCTCTCTAAATGGAAAGCAGTCTACGGCGGTGGAATAAATAAGTCAAGTAGGCTGTGAGGCAGGCTGTTGCGGGTGGTTTTTATTGGTTGATGTGCACAAAAAAAAAAAAAAATGCATGTGGCACTACCCCAAGGCCAGAATCTCTTAAATGTTCATAGACCAGCATAATTAGTTTAAATTGCAAGGCTGACAAAATACTGCATGCATCATTTCAGCACTGAAGTCACCACAATGTGGTGACTAGCACATTCCCTAGCATTTCCCATTGTGATAAATAGGACTGGGTTCCTGAGTTTATCACTTTTTGTTGCTGGGTAAAATGTGGCCACAGCATTATATTTTTCATAGTTTCTAACTGCAGCTATTTCATAGGTAATAGTTTCCCATGAGTGGTCATGACTGGCACTTCACGGTTACGTTTTCTGTCCAAAAGCAATACCCTGGATGTAAGAGTACTGAACGTTATCCAGCATTGAAAAAGACCAGTACTGTAATTAGCCACCTGCCTCTGAACCGGACAGATAAATGAAGCAAGATAAACAGATGGAGTGACCCAAGTATGATTGCACCAGGATGTAAGGAGTACCACAAATGTTTAATGTTCTACCCACAAGCGCAGGATTTCTATGGTGCCTGTTCCAAATATAGAAACTTTCCTTTCCGCTGTAATATTTCTTTTTAAATGCAGGCAAACCTGTGGTCCCCAAGTTTAGCATTTTGTTGACCAACACTTATGCCATTCAAAATTTCTGTATCAACAAACCTTTTCTAAAAGTTTGAGCAGGCCTTAATACCCATTATTCTGATGGGACCAGATTTACTCAAGGATAAAATCAATCTGTTCTGTGCATGAGTTGGTGTCACATTTTAGCAAGTATTCCATCCTCCCCTTTTTCTTGTAGGTTTTAGATTTTCTTCTAAGCTAGCTGACATTACAAAGCATGGAAGCCCTGCTCTAAAGATAGTAGTAATCTCCAAAAAATGTCTTCTGCAAAAACACTAGCTAAAAACCACAAGTGCCTTTTCATTATTGGCTTACTTTACAACTGGTGCTTTTAATAAAAAAAACAATGCAAGGTATGTCTTGATATTGACCATTTTAGGCAGAGTAAGTTTTATTTTTATATGTAATATAAAAATATATATTTTTCAAAAGGTTTTGCAATTTTTACAGCAACTATAAACATATTAAACAATAATAAATTATAAAACTTTAGATACATGAAAAGAGATGAATATAGGAGTCAACAATATTGCAATCAGTAGCATCAGTTAACCAAGTCACTTTGTATTAGGGGAGATCCCAAACGGGTCTGGATAAACTGTAGGAGGGTGTCTCTTGGTGTCAAAACGTATATAGGGAATCTAATGTGAAAAAACAAATTACCTATTGTTTCAAAATGGTCTTCTACATTTAGGCTGGGTTCACACGAGTGTATGATGCGCAGCCCATCATACGCTTGTGCGAAAATAAAAAAAAAAATAAGTCGACGTGCATCTCTATTGAACTTGTTCCGGCCAGATGAGCGCACAGCGTGTGCACGTGCGAACGCTGGCCGTTGCATTTTTGACAGCGTACGGCTGTAATGAGGTAAGTTGAATGGGGTTGGCAGCGCAGCGTCTGGATTTCACGAGCATATGATGCGCTGTGCATCATACGCTCGTGTGAACCCCGTCTTAAAGAGTGGTGGCAGTTGTACTGACCTTCTCTAGTTGGGATAATGAGGAAATGTATGCTGCAACCATAAATCTTTAAAGCAGAGTTTAGTATGGATTCAAAAATTCCCAGTTAGAGTTATATAATTTGTTACATTATTAGGCTTATATCAAAGAAACACATCTAAGGAATTCAGATTTAAATGTTTGGGCACCTATGTTCTCTAACATATGCTATTTCTAATTTTTTTTATAGAGTCTCTGGCGTTGCTTTCTGGTCTCAGATGCTCAAGATCGCTAGATACTTTGAGGTGATTTAGCAGCACATCATGGTTTGTAGGAACAAGGAGATACAGACCATTCTGAGCTGCCTCTTTACCTCAGAGAAAAGACAAACTGTGATTAATGTCTTATGCTAGCGTTTGCTGCCTTCTCTTGTGGGGCCTAAAAAGATTACAACTTTATACACGATCAGATGGATAAAGTATACAAACTTCAACTAATAGAATGCCAGCAAGTTAAATATGAAAATGAATTCATGTTTTTTTTTTATCAATGAGTGCATTAGTAAATAAGCCCTTATAACCATAGAAAGTGTTGGCCTTGTTTTTTTTCTCTCTGTAAAGTTTGCCATAAGTAGAAACCGCCTTTTATGCATGTAATCATTAATAATTATAAATTATATTTGGCACAATGTAACAAAGGGAAAATGTCTCTCTTCCTTTTTATATGTATATAAAGCCATTTATAGTATGTTTAAATATACATTGCTAGTTTAATGTGTGATGGTAGTCATGCTTTAGCAGCACGTAAATACTGGAGTTCATAATTGTATAGGTATTCTCCGGTATTTCTTTGCTGCTATATTAAGACTGCTGAATAATACAGAGGTAAATACAAAGATTATTCTTCTAAATAAGTTAAGATGCAAATGACACATTTGTTGCAGTCACTGGGGATTCTTGAACAGTGCGTAGTATTAAAAGAACACTAACACCAAACACTGAAATGCATTTATAGTTACTATATATTTAACCTGTACTTCCAAAGCTTTTAAATTGTGTATAGAAAGTAAGATATTTAGTTTTAAAAACTGGGCTTTAGGGCACACTTCCTGTATATGCTTTAAGCCAAAAGCACCTTAGAAAACAGTTGGACTGGATGAGGTCTGTTTAAGAAAATAGCTGTTATCCATAACAAAAAGAACAGACAAAGCAATAGAATTCATGAATTTAACTTCATAGATAACATATGCTGTATTTGATTAACTGCCATACTAATCCAAATGGGAATGTGGGAAGTTTGTGTTATGTCACTTGGCTTATTGTGTGTCAGTAAATATTTTGGTTCAGCACCTATCTCTGTGTGCAGCCCTCATTTCTTTCTTTTTTGTACTTGTCTGAAATCTGACTCTCCATTAAGAAGTTATAAGCTCCTGCATCATGTTGTTCCCTAAGGCTGGGTTCACACGAGCGTATGATGCGCAGCGTATGACTACTGCGCATCTTACATTTATGTGAACCCATAAATACGCCACGCATCTCTGCCCCATAGATGTCCTTGTTCCTGGCCGTATGCTGGCAAAAATGCGACGGCCGGCGTTCACGCGTCTGTCCGGAACAAGGAAGTTCCATAGGGCAGAGTGGCGCAGCGTTTTTTTTTTTTTTCTTATCACACAAGCGTATGATGCACTGTGCATCATACGCTTGTGTGAACCCAGCTTAACAGTACACAGCGTCCATTTTACTGTTCTAGACATGCCATCTCCCTCTCTGATACTTGCTCACTAGAAAGTGCTCTGCCCTTAAAATAAAAAAAAAAATACTTGTATAGTGCAGCATGTTTCATCACCTAGCAAATTAAAAATATGTAAAGGTTGCACTCACACAAATCTTGTCTGCTATCCTCTATTGACCCAACTTGTCCACAAATAGCAGTCTGCATCAAAAGGAAATGCAGTAGTGTAGAGGGTTTTGAACTTTTAATTCAAATATATATATATATATATATAATACTCAGATTTGAACGGGTAATGGTTTTGCCTTCATAGAAACAAAATGTAAACAGCTTGGGTCGCCAAAGGCTTGCAGACAAGATTTGTTTGTGTCAGTACAACCTTTATATATTTTTAATTTTCTAAGTGATGAAACATAATACGCTATACAAGTTTTTTTTTTTTTTTTAAGGGCAGTGCACTTTCTCTGTACTTTTTGGCATCTTATGACGAGATGTTGGCTTGAGAGGGTTTTTGCTGCACACCCCATAAAGTGGACAAATACCATTAGACGTGCCTGGCCTTCCTGTCCTTTTGATACTGAATTCAGACTTGCTCACTAGGGTCTGGAGCACAGGAAGTGTGTAGGTCTCTAGCTTTGGCCTAAATTTCCATTCAAACTGTAAAATAGGCTGTGTGCTTACAAGGTGATGTTTTGAAGGACCATTACTTTTTGTCATGTACCAAATTGGGTTACCTGATGAAAAGACATAAGGTGAATGTATTCCTAAACTTTATCAATTTGCAAGCATGTTAAAAGTGATAAGTCCATACCTTTTTGGTTGATAGGCCAGTGATGTTGCCATTTTAATTTGTTACTGGTCACAGTGTAAGTCTGTCACCTCTCTTGCCCTGGGAGAACCAGAATATGTCTTACCAGTCCAAGGTTGGAACATTGTACTATTCACATCCATATGTCCAATCCAGTGTATCCATAAGCATATCAATAGCAGACAGGGTAGCTTCAATATAAACTTCTATATTTTAATAAAGATGCCAAGAATTGATATTAAAGGGGAGCCCCAGAGAGTTAATAGTTTTGGAATCTCCAAAAATCCCCAGACAGGTTCCCTTTAAAAATAGAGTAACTACAAAGAAAATGCCCTAAATGCTTTAATACATAAATTTACTCTGTTCTTCCAGAATTTGGAAACATTTAAAAAATGTATGGGAGGGGAGCTAGAACAAATCATAAATGCACACTACCTAAATAGTATCTAAAGCGCTATATAGAAAACTGTGGGACTGAGGTCTATTTAAAAACATAGGGGAAAAAAAGCGACTCGCATAAAAGTGTAGCGTTTCAAAATATTAATTTACAAAATAAAGTGTATTGGATATAGGTGTACAATAACATGTGCAACAATCACAAATGAGATATATAAATAAAAATTATATATGAAATATAAAAAATGTGAAGTGAAAATACAAATGAAAATAAGAATAAAAAAAATGATACCACAAAAAGTCCAAATTGCGCTGTGACCAACTGAGGGTGATCTGCCAAGTAATCCCTCAAATGAGAAGAAACCAAAAAAAATCCTGTAACGAAAAGTAGCAGGACTCTGGGGAAGCGCCCCTAGTGTATTAGCATAATGATAAATGACAAATAAAACAAAAGTAGAAATGATAATAATAAAAGGGTAAATAAATAAAAAATATGTATGAAATATAAAATGCAAATGAATATTGGGGGGGTAATAATAACCCTGAGTGTACACACTCACCAGATCAGTAAAATATAACAGCAATGAATGTATTCTGATGTCTCCTGGATGGTCATATCTTGTAAGAAGGAGGTCCAGCAGTGCTCAGGATTCCTGCTACTTTTCGTTACAGCAGGGGTTCTCAACCTGTGGATCAGGACCCCATTGGGGGTCGAATGACAACTTGCCAGGGGTCGCCTAAGACCATCGGAAATATAGGGTTTGAATGGGGTCGCCCAATAATAATGAATGGGGGTCACCAAATCAGGGAATTGTACTAAAGGGGTCACGGCAATAAAAAGGTTGAGAACCACTGCGTTACAGGATTTTTTTGGTTTATATTTAAAAACATGGCTGCTATCAGTGAAGATAAGGACAAAGCAAAACATTTCATGATTTCAATTTAAAAGATAACAGCTTTAAAAGTTCTGTTTTTGAATAACTACCAAGCTAATCCAAATGGGAATTTTTATTTTTCTGGTCCTACTGTTCCTTTAGGCCAGTGTCATCCTGGCTGTTTTATAGATTAACTTTTATTTAAACGTATAATTTTCTATGGTGTTAAACAAAATAGCCTGTGTGGATTATCCGACATGGATACTTTTTTTCCAGCTCAGCTACAAAACAGCCATTGTGCTCCAGAACACCCAATTTTTTAAAGTTGCACAGCTAAATATAATTTCTTTTTTATAGACACAAGTTTTAGAAGTAAAAACTGAATATAAAATTACTATAAATGCATTTTATGTACTCATTTTTTTTTTGGTGTTGCTGTCATTTTAAGCCAATACTGCGATCATATCTTCTAAAAAGATGCAATGTTTCTAGTGCCCAAAAAGGAGGACAAATTAGACATTAATCAGTCCTAATTTTTTCCTTAAAGGTCAGTCTAATTTTTTGAACCAGTTTCTTTTGAGGGAATGCTGTGCTGTTTTCTTGCCAATAAAATTGTAATATTTAACACCTTTTAATGCCAGTTGATTCTTGTTTGAGAAGTAGATGCTTTCATTTTAATACCACAGATGCAATTAGCTGTTACATTGCCATTTAAATTTATTTTTTCCTCCTTGTTACACCCCTTTTTTTTTTAACACTTTTTTGGCTAATACTACTTTTCATTGCCCCTCTGCATTTTTGAGTGAGTAATGTGCATGTTCTAGATCCAAAAGACCTCCCCGTTTCCTTCCTAACAAACAATAGCATCTTTGCCTAACTTTGATCTAGAAAATATCATTATATGATTACATTATACCATGGGTAACAGTTTCAAGATGAAAAATACCTTGTATGACACATTCCCACTGATGTTACTGTACTGTAGCGGGAAATTCTTGTGTAGGTTTTCAGTAACTGCAGAAAAATACATGTGGTTAAAGTACCAGTCAATCCCAAAATATAAAAATTCCCATTTGCATATTAATTTGCATGGAGTGTATCATTAGTGAATTTTTTTTTTTGGGCGCAGTGTGCATGCTCATTTAGGGGGTTATACTATAAAGTCTTAATTGTTTTGTAAAGGTGGGAATTCGCCAGTGTTAAATATTCTAGATGCATATATATAATTTGCTGTAATCAACACACTACCCAGTAATGAAAGGGTCAATCAGTAACCATTTGGTGCTGTCACAAAAACCTTA
>JAKJJM010020926.1:0-19585 GCA_021901965.1 Pipa carvalhoi | reverse complement strand
TGTGACTATATATATATATATATATATATATATATATATATACATATACACACACACACATACATACACACACATATACACACAATACACCACAAATTAGTAGAGTTTTCATAGATGCACAAATGAAAGTTTTTGTATTTTTGTTGTTGCTTTTGAATAAGTGGCAGGAGTGAACCACACATCTATATATGTTTGATGCATGGTTCTGCCAATGATGTGCTTTGCACCCATGCAGTCAGCTTTTCAGTTAGGAGGAGTGTATGAACTTCTGCATTTTATATATGTATTTTTATATGTTTTAAGACAATAGCGTGTGGAACACATAACATTTTATATTTTGCCAAGTATTTATCAATCTTAATAAATAACACCTGATTTAATAAAGGGGTTCTCCAGCCTCAACAAGAAATGTAGAAGTACTTGTCTTTGTGCTGTGTAAACATCTTTCTCACATGACTTTTCCTTTAATTCATTTTATAACAAAACTTTGCTAGTATTTTGTGAGCAAAAATGGATTCGTCTTTCTTGTCCGTCACAGCCAAATGACTTGTAGATGTGGCCTTGGCTCATACGCTGGAATTATTATTGGATTCTTTTTTTTTTTTTTTTTTTATACTTTGTTATGAGGCTAGTTGCAATGCACTGTGGGATTGGCTGATCAGGGATGCTTCAGGTCCCGTCTGATGGGCTGCTGGGAGAACTGGCAAAGACGAAATAATCAAGAAGAGTGTGCTAAGGTGTATTAACTGTAGATATGAAATAAATGTTGCTTATGAAATAAAAAAGGGATTTTATTTTGAAAACTTATACTAGTTTCACTTTAGTGGGAGAGAGGCTGACGAACCCCTCTGACTCTTATTGCAATAAAGTCAAGTTGCAGATAACGGAAAAGAAAAACTTAAGAACTGAAGGGGGCTAAACACTAAGGGAATAGAGAAAAAAAAAAAAAGATTTTCCTGTCTAAATGTTACTTAGAGAAACAAAGTGTTAGCTGAGTCAGTACATAGGTGGATGACCATTTTAATATATCAAGGAAATAAAATGGACTTGCACACTGACAGGGTAGTTAATATCATAATGACTCTTCATAGACGTTCCGCACTGCAGCTGCTCTCCTCTTTATATATTAGCCAAGGGACTTGCTTTATTCCTTCATCAGCATTTCAGATTCTTTCTGGAAAGAAAGTTGTTTTTCCAGTACTGATTGGCAGTTGATTTTGAAAAAAAGAAATAAAAAAAATTTAATTTATGGAAGAGGATTCATATTTTTACTCCAATCTTAAGTAAGCACAGAATACTATTGTGTTCAAAGACCATAGGATGAAATATAAACTGAGATCTCCTTACTGGTATTAAAACGTATTACACCTACCCTAATCGCAGTAAAACAGTCAACTCCTGCAAGCACACGTATTCATGAAAGAAGTGAGTATTTGATAATGTGTTGCTGGTGGTTTAAAAGATTTAAAAAAAAAAAATTATTATATTATATATATATATATATATGCCAACAAACTATACAATTGTAATTTATGTGCTATACTTTGAGAATTCTTACCTCCTTCTCTTTTTCCCCTTTTAAATTTTACCTGAGTTCTCAAATCTCTCTCGTATCATGTTCTGTTGAGTCTCAAGGAATCAATGTTTGTTTTGTAACGCAATCTATTTGGTGATTTAGTTTGCAGATTTAAACATAATTATGTTACTATAGCTTCGCCAACAAGCAATCCGTATATTTACAATGCAGAACCTGAGGCAAGCTAAGTGATTCAATTATCAAAGTTAAATTTTTAGTTGATGTATTTATGTCGGTAAGCTTACAAGAAAAGGACGACTGTTTTCTTGTCTAAAATATTCCTGGAAAGGGGATTTTTTTTTGTATAAATAAAGCAAGCTTGCCCATAGGTCTAGATTAAGGTTGGAACATAAATAATAGTAGTTAATGTATTTCACCAATACTCTCTGATCCAATGAGGAGCTACAAGGCAGATATTTTATTTAATCCTTCTACTAAACTGCTTTATGTGACAATGACCAGTCTACTAAGATCTTATTGTTCCCCAGTTTTAAAACTCCAGGCAATACACACTCACATAATATCTATGTAAAAGATTACATATGGAAAAGGTGGGATATCAGATTGTTTTAAAATACTTACTGGCATCAATAAACATGAAAAACATTTATGTTATTAAAATTATTGATTTAAATAGCACCAACATCTGTGGCACCGTACACAATAAGGGGAATGCCGTTCCTAAGCCAGTGCAGGAGGGGGTCACACACTATCACGCGCGCCCCTCCTCCGCACACACTGAGACCGCTAGCGCTGTCTGATCCCCCCCGCTCACACACATTACCACCGCTAGCACCCCCCCCCCGCTCACGCACACTATCACCGCTAGCATCCCCCACTCACACAAGCACCGCAAGCAGAGATTTGGGGGGTGGGGGGGACGCAAAATTTTTAGCTCGCCCTGACTGATGTTTTCCCTAGGAACAGCCCTGTGCACAAGATAATATTACATGTTATCCAAACCTTATCACAGCTTGGTACAATGTAAAGTATTAACAGGGATGATAAACATGGTTTTAATGCTAACAATGCCAAAATCCAAAAATTTTTTGTTTCTGTAAAACATATGTCACTATTGGTTATATTTATTGCAGGCTGGTTGATTCTCAGAGGCTTATTCCTAAAAGTGAGATTTCAGCCGCCAAAGTGTATTCATGTCCCCTCAGGGAATTCCCTCCCCTGCTCCTTATTCACTAGGTGCGGATTCCCATAGTGAACAAGGAAACTGTGTTGGACACAATCAGGGCCATTCCTAGGGGCGGGAGGGGCGGGCAGCCGCTCGGGGCGCCGAAGCAATGGGGTGCCGAGCGGGGGGGGAGAGGGGGCGCTCTCACCTCCGACCGCTAGCACGCCCCCCCCTCCTGCTCGCACAAATTTTCACTCCGGGCGAGGGGCGCAAGTTTTAAGCTCTCGCCCGGAGTGAAATTTACCCTAGGAATGGCCCTGGACACAATTCCTTGCATACTGCAGCATAGTCAGACAGTAGGAGCCCTGCCGTTGACCCCCTAATTCGCCACTTTGATCTGGCAAAGTAAAACCGGCTAATTCAACACAGTACTCCTTGCCGTATTTGCTTCTTCAACAGACTAACACTTGTTAAATAGCTGAATTACATGTGCACACACACACAAAGTGATACAAAGTACACGATCATCATACGTGTCCAAATTGGTCGCAAACTCGGCACATTGTAGAGTTTGCTGAATATACTAATATAGGGAAGTGGCGAATTAATGGGCTTTCGGACCTTTACGCCACTGTTTTGACTTTCATGAATAAGCTCCTCAGTCTGATTCTAGAAACCTTGTCAATTATGTTTGTGTGTACGCAGAATTTCCTTATTAGTGACAGCATTTAAACCAGTGCTTCTCAACCTGTGGGTCGGGACCCCTTCGGGGGTCGAATGATGATTTGCCAGGGTTCGCCCAAGACCGTCAGAAATATAGAGTTTGAATGGGGCTGCCCAGTGATAATTAATGAATGGGGGTCGCCAAATCCCGGGAAATTGTACTAAAGGGTCGCGGCAATAAAAAGGTTGAAAACCACTGATTTACACAGTTTTGGAAAAGACAAGTAAACCGTAAGTGCTATGGACATTTATATATATATATATGCAAATTATTGCTTCTAAACTAAAACAGGTTTACTTTTTTTCTAATAAAATACATGGAATAAACAACTTAATTATAACTTTTTCTAATAAAATACCATTTTTATTTTAAAATGCATTTGTAGGTTCAGTCCTTAGAACACAAGGCTACATGGTTCTTTGACTGATTTAAAAAAAAAATGGAGTGTATCAAATGCTGTCATCTTCAAAACAAATCCTTGTTAGCTATCATGGTGGATCACTGTATGAGTAATGATGTTAACCTGGCCGGACAATGGTAACCGTAGCAACAGTAACCTGCAATTCTCATGTTACTGTTGTTGAATTTATTGTGGCAGGGGCCAAACTGGCATACAGAATAAAGAAGCAGAGTACTATGGTATTTGAGACATCCAGCTCACAATTTCTTTATCAGATCTACCAGAATGAATTCAACTATAAATTGATTCGCAAATGAATGTAGAAAAAAAGCCAAACAAACAAACAAACAAAAAAAGTATATATTTTTTAAGACATTTAATTATAGAACATAAATTTAAAAAACAATTGCAACCGCAATGTTCATTAAAGAAACTAGAAATTAAAGACACTTTGTAGAAAAAGTCAAGGCAAGTAACAGTTAATTTATGAAGAGTTTCCTTGTGTGCACAGCTATACACACTATTTACTATTATACAGAATAAATACTAATGTAATAGTATCCTAAATGTAAAAGGGCTTCTTCATCGGAATCTAAATTCACTGTTCAATCACTCTAATTAGATTTTAAGATTCACAAGGGCAAGAAATGTCTTCCATTCATGTGTTACCTATGTATGTGCTTATAATTTGCCCTCTGTAATGTATATCTCCGTGCATTCAAATCAAAGCCTGCTGTTCTGTACAACACTGCATACCAAGCTATCTGAGTACAGTTTCACGTGCGAACATATATTCTGTATGTAATCAAATTACTTTTTGTAACTCTTAAAAGTTCCTCAACATAAATTGGTGAGCAGTCAATGTTTTCTTTAAAAATATACGTCCCGTTTAGTATTATATATTAATATTATTGAGAAGACTTCCACAATTATACAGGTTAGGATAATAAATTAAAAAAAAAAATAGTAGAACTTCAGATATGGAACAGGAAATTAAAGCCTAAGGGGCAAAATTTACAAAAGTCGAAATTTGCCCCCTTTTTGCAGCAAAAAATGGCAAAAGGGGTCAAAGATTACGTTTTTGACCTATTTGTCCCCAGTTTTTGCATGTTTTAGTGGAAAAAAATGGCCATTTTTCAAGCGAAAAGAGGGGCGAAAAGGTTGAAAATTATGTTTTTGACCTTTTCAGACATTTTTTGTCCATTTTTGAAAATGAGTGAAAAATGGAGCAAAAAGGGCAAAAGCGTAATTTGACCTTTTCACAGCAAGAAAAAAAAAAAAGTTAAAAAAAAATAATTTTCAACTTTTGTAAATTTCACCATAAGGCTGGGGCCACATTGGTGATTGTGAACCCTGCACTTTTACTGTTTGTAAAAGCTTTCACCTCCTTTTTGTAACCCCCTGTACCACAAATGGTGATCGCTGGAAAGGGGTCACACTGCATCAATTTCCCTTACAAATTTCACCAGAATTTTCCAACAAATTCAGCACCAGAGGTCAATGGAGTGCCCTCCCTTCCATTGATTACGATTAGAGGTAAGGCGGGGCACAAAACGGAGGCAAATCTTCAAACAAAATTAAAGTGCATCATTTACAATAGACAATTACATTTACATTTGTTGGCAAATGATTTGAGAAGCTATAAGCAAAGTTAGTTACCCTATATTATTGCATAACCAAATAAATGCTAACATTTTACTGAATAATGTTATTGATATACCTTAGAGATTTATAGATTTCTTATTCATTTTTTTCCATTTCAGAATATTGTAAAAAACAAAAAAACAGTATTGCTTTTTGTGCCATAAATCCTAGTGCAAAGACTGGATGGAGTGCAGCTCCCTCCTTACGAGCCAGCATTTAATAACCAATAGTTACTTAAATCTGCAGCTTATATTTACTAAGCTCTGATCTCCTGCTTGTGGGATTCATATTGTCCTCGTGCTAAAGTTTGCTTTCTTCTTTGAAGTCTAATTGCTTCTAGTAACTAGTGACACTAGTTCAGCATTCCAACATTTGTTGACTCACATATCAAAAAAAGCTAAATGTTAAGGTTTCGGTGAGTAGTTCATTAACAGTTAGAAGGCCACAGACACTTCTGTCTCAAACTGTAAAACGAGGCATTTGACAATCTATTTTTCATTTGTTGCAATCAGTATTTTGATTTAAAAGTCTAATGTTGCAGGAAAAAATTACTGAAAAAATATTAGAGAAATTAAAGATCAGCAAGGAAAGTCGCATACTAGAAATTTATACTTAAACCATCATAATTGCATGAAGAAGCCTTTCATGGTTTCTGCCTTTTTTTGCATTGAATGAACTTGCAATCAGTGTGTGCAGCTTCCGAGTATATACACAGCATATATCACAATGAAGCAATCAGCAATTCAGTATGATGTACAGTATAGTCTACTAACATGAAGAGGTCAAAAATAGTGTCAACATATGTGAATTTACAGACTTGTTATATACTAAAGTAGGTCAAAAATGGGGATCGCTTTAATTTGTTCTGAGTGCCTGTCAGTTCATATTTTGACTATTGATACGGAAAAATCATAGAGAATACTTAAAACCAAAATGTATGTATATTTTTATTTATAAAGCGCCACTAGGTTATGCAGCACTGTACAATCCAACAATACAGTTATAAAACAGACAAGCGAAAGTGCTTAACAAAGAACAAGTAAATTACAAACATATAATCAATAAAATACATCACTCTAAGTGCCAGGCCATGATTGAAACAAGAGTATGGAGGTCCCTGCCCCATAGAGCTTACAATCTAAATAGGAGGAAGACTTACATAAACAAACTCCGATACAATGTTTAAGGATAGTTTGCACAGCTCAGAAGAAAATTTAAGACCGCTAAAAAATAGTATGTTCCTTTGTTTTTCAAAAATATGTATTCTTTTTAAAACACACAATAACCGTATCCTAAAGTCTAAAGTACCTTCAGGAAATTTTCATCGAAGCTGTAAAAAGATTGGTTTAATGTCTCACTTCAACATATCACAACTTTTTCACTTACGCTCTCCATCTGTCAACAAGTGCTTGCCGTTTTATTATAGTGCCCTGTAGTTTATGCAGAGTTGGTATTATTTTACAGAGTTCTGTTAATGGACTGGATAAATGGGAATGCTATTTAAAGTAGTCTTCTGCTTCAACAAACACAGCTGCATCTGTACTACTATTTCGAAACAAGTTTCTTGACCTGACCATGCGGTTCCTTATAAGCCAGAGCAAAAAGTAACCAGAGCAGACAGCAAAGAGAAAGTATTGTAGACTGCTGGCGACAATCAACCGTGACTAATCATAATTCATATACACTGAAACTTTTTTCTTTCATATTGCTTTTAAGCTACAATATAAGTATGTCTCCCCTTTCACCTAGCATCTCATTTACAACTACAGGTCAGATGATGGCCGTTATGCTCAAAAGTAAAGGGGGATTGGGTCATACTGCATTTAATATTCATTAGACCTAATATCATTAAAAAAATTCCAGGGATTAACATAAATTCTCTTTCACAGAAATCAATAGTACTCCTTAAAAAGGCAAAGAAAAAAAAAAAACATAACTATTTTCTAAACAGAACTGATATTCTATTTCTTTCCCTAAAGCAGAAAATGGAGTTTGGGTGTATAACAGAACATTCTCATTTTCCTACACTGCGTCTATATGAGAGTCAGCTGTCGTATTGACTAACTCTTCTTAGATATTTGGCAAAATCCTAAAATAAGACAATATATTTATAAATAAAATGTGTTTTTATCTGAGAACGTCTTATGGTATGCATGCTATCATGAAGAATTCGCAGAACCAACTTAACCCTCGTAATTTATAATCTAAATGAGGGATTACCAACCTTGCCCCATCCATCTTTTTATCAACTGCTGCTAGAACATGATCAGAGCTGTAGCTGAAGAGACAAGGTCAGGCGTTCCTGGGCAAGATGGAAGCTTTTACAATTATTTTTGATTAGGTACAATGTATGTATGGTTATCTGGGGATTGAACTGATGAATTATGACTTGATGCTTGATTTCACTGGTACCTATGGCACAACGCGTAAATATGCCATACTTTATAGGACCAGTAACATACACAAAATAAAAACTCCATTTTGGATTGTAAGCACATTTATGTAAATACAGCACTTGAAAAAAAAAATGTTATTTTTGAAGTTAAGTTCATGAATGTTTTTGCACTCTATTTTACAGAGTGCGGCCATGTTGCTAAACAGACACTATCCAGTCCCATTGTTTTCTATGGTGCTTTAGATAATACATATTCAGGAAGTCTGCCTATTTTTTTTTTTTTAAAGATAAATAGCTGAATATTCTACTTTATAAACACAGTTGTGAATCTTTGGAAGCGCAAACTGAATATTAAGCAACTCGAAATGCATTTGAGGCATTTTAATTTTTGGAGTTAATGGCCGTTAAATAAGATTCAGTTGTATTTAGTGCAAAGCCAATAAACAAATGATAAAATGGGCTTGCAATTTGCTTTCACTTGATAGAGCATATAGCCCATTCAGTGCAAATACTTTCTCTGAATCTCTGACCTACAGTAGTTGACATTAAATAGAGGTTATCTGCATTCCAAGTTTTCTGGATGTGATTCCCTGGTTGTTTATATGACACATTGTAAGACAACATTGTAGGTCATAAGTGCTTCTTAACACATATCCTTCCATGTTCTCCCCAGTGATAACTTCACACTTGATCACTTTCTAGAAGATCTCCCATTATGATGTAGTCAGTAAATGTAATAAAAATTGGCATATGTATCAGAAAACCATTTGTAACAATGCTTTCCTTTAAATGCACTAGTTCACATGGTTTGTAGTTAGAATTTTTGGCACTGTGTCCAATAAAACTAGGAGAGCAAACATGCAAGTGTTGTATTTACCCAAAGCTAATATGCTTTTTGGCTTATAGTTTGGTGTGTGTTTATAGTAAAAAGTTAAGACACATTGTTGGGTGAAATCTGATAGATCTTTTAAGCGCTCACAATATTTTGACCATCCAGAAGTATTATCCATCTTGTCCTGGATTAATACATAGTAACACGTTAGATTTTTATTTATTTAAAAGCTATGATTGTGAAATTCATGTCACTGAGCCACCGGCTTCCCAAGGGATTGCCATACATACATACACACACATATATATATATATATATATATATATACTACTCTACTTTAAACTTCTATATGAAAATCACTCATTAAATACAAAACATTAAATACTAGAAATACCAAAAGTCGTACAGTACCAGCAAATAAAAAGAAAATTAAAAAAAAAAAAAATGGACTCCGTTATTAAATGTTTAAGTTTAATTTTACATCTATTTGTGTGTCACAAGTCCAAAAATGTGTGAAGCATTTTTAAAAGCATGTATATTCTGTTACTAACAATAACCACAGACAGGAGCGGAAATGCTCTGCGTCAGGAACCCCTCCCCCTGCAGGGTCACCCCCTCACACTCCCCCATATACCAAATTAAGGAAGCTTACCAGGACCCAGGAGTGTGTGGGGACCTGATGTTGTGAGACTGGAAATAGGGTCACAGCAGTCCTAGCAGAGTGGCCGAGCTCCCCTCGGAGATCAGGTCATGGGGGTCAGGGTCAGCAGAATGGTGGATGCCGCCATATTGTGGATACCAGAGACCATCCATTAATCATATAGAGCAGGGCAGAGGGGTGCATAGAAAGGCTAGGACTACTCATGATGCACCCCTCTGGGGTAAAGAAATTGTGGACCATGGTAGTCTTCTAGGGTGGGATCTTCAAGGTGCCCATGGATCTAGCCCAGTCACAATCACAACTACTGCACTCCGTAATGTTAAGCCACTGATCCCAGACCACATCAAAATTTAAAGTAACTAAGTTGCATGACTACCTCCATGCACAAAATTTATGTGCTGTCTGTTACAACAGTTTAAATGATGGACTGTCCACACCTGAGGTCCTCACCTTTTAAGTAAAACACTCAGTGCATATTTTAGGAATGGTTACATGAGTTGGCTTCTGTGTCAAACACTACCTGCTGCCTCTGAGCCCTTGTTATCCTCAGGGTGCAATTCGGGAAAGGAAGAACGAACAACTGCTTTACATTGTTACAGCTGTATGGTCTGCATTAAAATTCTCTGTCAGTGACAAATTTAAAGAACCAGATAGAATTATACAGTCCTTGCTCAGTTAATTACATTTTGGTCATGCTTGAAATTATATTTCCACATTATTTTAATGTACCTGACTGAGTAAAAATTTCCGGATGTTAACTTTTGGCCCATAATTTCAGATGTCACAGAGAGGAATGCAGATAATGATCTGCAAGGAGATAACTAAGAAATTAACAGAGCATCAGTTCTTAGCTAATCTTTCTTATATATGAGCACACTTCTGGAATGAATTGAAAAAGTTTCATGTTGCGCGTGCCCTACAGATAAATTACCAATAATAAAATATTTCGGAATAGTGGTCGGTTTCTGCAAAATATCAAACTACAGTGAAAAGAGCTTTAGACGTTCAATTTAAAAACCAAGAGGGAAGAGAGTTTTTTAATCATCTATGGGATATGGGACAACAACAATTAATAGTAAACCACAAAAAATTCAGTATAAATGTGTATTGGTTAAACAGTAATGTTGAAACTGGTGAGGAGGAGAGTTTGAATGAATGGGTATACAAATATTGGACACATTTGGTTATGACATAAGTAAATTCCATGCAGTTGCAGCTGCTTGGGCTGCCGGTCAAACACCCACATCTAAGAGTTTTATCAGTTGCATCGTAGAAGTTAGTATAAAACTGCCCCCACAAGGGATCATTTCAATGCAATCTGTTTGTTGAGCTTGCTAACTTATGTGTGATCTGGCCAAGCTGTTACGTTTATGGATTTTATAAACACTGGAATCCCTGCCTCTTCCTATGCACTGATGGGCACCTACATTTCCACGGTTGTCATTACTGCCTACAGGCATTTTTTGCACTCAGAAACCAATGCTAACCTACCCTGGACTGATTATTGGTTAATAATATTACTTACTGTGCCTACAGTCATTCAGTGGGTTTAGCATGCAGCCTTAATATAAATTTCTCTTCCCTGCTGTTAGCATAACATAAAACAGCAAAAACAATGTATTTATCAGTTTTTAAACTGTATCATACCATTCCAAATTAGAAAGTAATAAAACCATTTTATTGCCGATTTTTGCAGAGAATAAGGTATGGGTGGTGAGAGCAGGTAACATACAGCATGAATGTATTCCAACAATATCAACAACATCAAGGAGGGACAGTTAATACAATATCTTAGCATGTCAAGTAATGTCACGCTTCTTTCATTTATAAAGCTATTAAAAGTCACTGGTGAGTTCCATGACCATAGAAAGCACATACTAACACATATATTTTTAATCAGGGCATTAAACACAGAGGATTGTTAGTTTTTGCAATAAAGAAAGAAGCTTAATAGTTCATCATCATAAAAGGACTGTGCTTACACTCTTAGTATTAGAACATATATGGAAATATGTATTACAACATATGGAATGGGGGGGAATCAATGCGATGAGTTAAATGTGATTATTACCCACAAGATTAATCATTTTTAACCTGTACCTTAATTCATCTCACTAATTTTCTTATTAGCAATGAATGCATATAACCAAACAAAATCAGAAAAGTAGACTTACAGTCTGTAGAGTTTTGGAGTTCCGAGAAAAAGCAGTTCGGGGAATACTTGAAGATTGTTGCGATTGAGACGTCTTAAAGAAAAAAAATAAATGATTTTTAGTGTCTTACAGAAAGGGCAAAAAAAGTTGCATATTAAAAGATCAAATCTACATTTAAAAAAAAAATATATATAAAATATATAAATCATACAAAGGCACTCTTAAGACCTTTAAACAAAACAAAACAAAAAACAAAAACAACTAAATACCAGCTACACAATGAAGGTACACAACAAACTCCAATTGGGTTTTCACTCGGCAACATAGACTTTTAGTTACTTAGTTGTCTGGTATAATAACTGGAAATCTCCCAGGATCCATAACTGGATCTCTTTAGCTTAAAAATCCATGTAATGTCTTCATGGTTACCGCATGCAGTGTTGTATGACATCTGCTACAGTTTCCTTTAAAGTGTGCAATACCTTATGTACAGTTCCTTTCACTTAACGCTCGTGTGAAAATAAAAAAACGCGGCGTTGCTCTACTCTTTGGAACTTACCTTGTCCTGACAGACGAGCGCACACTGGCCATCGCATTTTCCCAGTGTACGGCCAGGAACAAGGTTAGTTCTACGGGGCAGAGCGGCGTGGCGTTTTGAAGCTGGGTTCCACGAGCATATGATGCGCTGCACATCATACACTCGTGTGAACCCAGCCTAATCTCTCTAACTATTTCTATATATAGGCATAGATTTGTTCAGGTTTTAAAGTTTTTTGGGTTTTTTTGCCATATCTGGACTGACAATAAATGTTTGTAAAATTTAAATTCAAATACCAATTATAAGGTTTACAAATAACTATACAGTGATAAGGAAGCTTTAGTCAGTAACTAAGGCCGTTGTTGTCTATAAAATATAGCAGAGACTTTTCTTTAAAAGACTTATCAGGAGGCACAATTGCAGCAAACTCTCCATGTATGACTTCAGTAAATCAGTGCATGCTTCAGCAATGTAAAGAATGTTTGCATGAGAATGCCTCAAGCATGCAAAAGTGAAATGAAGATGAATTGCAACTGTACATTTTTTAAGGCGTATCTAAAATAAGTTTCATTAGCTGGGGCTTTATAAAATTCAAGTTTTATCCCTGAAACCAAAGAAGAGGAGGGATGGGTATAAACCAGACATGGGAAAAATAAACACCCCTTCTGCTTTGGAATTTGGGAAAGGACTGGAAAGTTCTTCTCACCGTCATTTAAAATTACTATCCTGAAAAGGCGGTCAAAGCGTTTCCATGGCATTATGTGCTGTTCTCTGAAATGTAAAATAATGAACTGAAGGCTGAGAAGCGGGGAGGTTTGTTTTGTCTCACTACATCGATGAGTAAAGAAGTACATAATGAATACAAGTTGGCCATCCCTAGTTCTGCATGTATATATAGAATTCCATAAGATTTTAGAAATATTTAACATGTGCTATTTTTTGTTGTTGTTATTTTAACTGTAAGCAGGGCTGCCCTCCCCTTGACTGCTGGAAGAAGATAATTTCCTCAAAAAGGACGATGAACGGGTAGCCCATTGCAGCATTATATCTATCCATCTATATTTATCTATCTATAAATCCATCATTTCATTTCTCAATCCACCTCTCCATTTATCTGTTAGTTGTAGATAGATCAAACTTCATTAACTCCATGTTTTTGCCATTGTAGCCCCAAAAAACAAAAAATTCACTGCAATATGATTATGGGCAACAGATCTTGTCATTCTCTGTAAACTATTTAAGCATTGGAGGGGTGCCGAGGAAGCTGGAGGGGTGGGGTGGAAATTAGGAGAAGTAACTTCTGGAAAAGATGAATTATTACTGTGTTTTAACTTGAAAATCTGAAGCAGGAAAGTTGGGTGAAGGTCACTTGAAGTTATAATCAGCTACCTCTGATGTAAGAGATAGCCATTTATAAGGTTATAAATTTCAGGACGTTACATCCAATTTCTAGTGCTACTGTAAATATATACACACACATATATCTGCACATTTATCTTAATCACCATATGAATTTGCTTGTATTGACAGTTTCTGATAACAATTGTGGTGTAAAATATTGAGGAGGAATGACAGAGTAGATATATCAACATGATGCTAAGGTCATGTCACAACCCACAGTGGTATCACAAATGCATGTATGTATAATTTTATTTATAAAGCGATACAGATTTACACAGCACTGTACAATTCAGCAATACAAATATAATACAGACATGGGAAAAGTGCATTATACAATACAAGCAAGTAGCTTACAAGCATAAAAAAACACTTTAAGTGCCGGGTTGTGATTGACACAGGAGGTTGGAGGTCCCTGCCTCCATAAAATAATTATTAACCATATAATATCACTATAACTTTTTCATCAGTTGACATCTGTGCATGTAGTGTGTGTGTTAACTATATGAATGCCAAAAAGGCAGTTTCTCGGCGCTATACAGTTGTACTTTTCTTCAGTGTTGCATATAATTTAAAATAATTACTAGATTACATGTTAAACAAAAACAGTTTGTTCCAGCCAGCAAAAAGATCAAAGTTCAGTATAGCTGATATTAAAATTTTAATACTAGTAGCTAGCTCACCATTGACTTCTTGGAAAATCATCTAATTAAGTTTACTGATGGTGTGTATTAAGAGTAATCTTATTGCATTCATTCAATCAGTGTTTGGCCTAATAAGTTAAGGCCCAATTATATCTGATGATAACTAGGCTATTTAAGCACAGGGTGTAATGCAGTGGAATAAAGAGAAATTAATATATATAACGCATCTTAATGGACCAGTAACACTACAAAAAAAAAAAATCCCATTTGGACTGATGTGGCAGTTATTTAAATACACCATTTGTAAAAATATTATCTTTGAGGTTGAGTTCATGAATGTTATTGCTTTCTGTCTGTTTTTATCTCTACTGATATCAGCCATGTTGTTAAAGAGACCTTGCTCATTCCCACTGTTTCCTATGGTGCTTTAGCTAATTCACAGACAGGAAGTGAGCCCTAAAGCCCAATTGTTAAAACTAAATAGCAAAATATCTTACCATCGATACACAATTTAAAAATTTTTTCTGGAAGCACTGCTTGAAGGTATAGGGACTATAGATGAATTTGAGGCATTTTCATTTTTTTTTGCCATTACTGCCGTCCTTTTAAGTTGTCTTAGAAAGGGTTCTGAATTCCAGAGTCCCATGGAGATGGATTGCTTGCTGGACAACAATGTACCTCCATCAGAAGGATTTGGCATTTGTACACAAAAAGTTCTCCTTAGTTCTTCCTCTCAAATATGAAATATTTACTTTTAGTCAACAGCTGGGGATCGGCATAAAGGACTATGTATGTTTCTTGTGGTTTTCATTCAGGGCCCCAGTTCTTTCTCTCACACATCTTAAACAGTTATCTCTGAGCAAGAACTAGGTGGGCTAAGCAACAAAGAAAACTTTAGTCCCTTTATAATCTGAGAAAGTGTAGAAGATGTCTGTAACGCAACTGTGCTAGCAAAATCAGCCACAATTTGTCAAAAAAAATAATTTATTTGTCAGCATCTCTAAAAGTCTTAGGTCCCCAATCAATGCAGTATTGTCCTATGATAAAAATGACTAAAACTTTAGCATTGAGACAGATAGACGCACAAAGTACATATTCTGTTTAACTTGAAAATGAATACACAGACACACTATGGGGGACACTTATCAAACAGCAATAACAGTAATGTACTGTGTAAAGACTTCCTTGTCACATTACACGCACCGTGAATGTACAAAGATAAAAATGTAAATAATTACTACATGATAAAAGCTGATCAAGCGCTCTACTATTTCTCATGATAATTTGACCACAGGTAGAACATTTTCTTTAGAGTCTATAGATGACAGGCCTAACAGTATATAAGGGTCAGTTACATCATTTAACGCCTTGTGACAGGGTTAACTGCAGCATTCCAACAAAATGAATTAAAATAACTCAAGATAAGGGAGTACACTTACATTCAGTCCTATAAAGAAAGTGCTGTAAACACATCGGGATATCTTTCTGCATTCTGCTCAAATGGCAAAATCTACTTTAATGTAGTTGACTAAATCAGTCTTGCTACATTTGTAGATAGCATCATTACTCAATACATTAAAATAAACATATCACTAGGTGAACCACCAACTGTACTGTACTATTGTACTGTATAGGAGTCTGAACAATTCGGAGTTGTGCTCCAAACTGAAGGAATGTATACAAAACTATGACTATATATGTTTTAAAGTAATATTGTAGTAAAAAGTCAAAGACAGACATGCTGTTGTCTTTCAATATAGAGGTCCAAACAGAGCAAGCAACCTTGGAGATGGGTCTGTGTAGCCCCCAATATCTGCTGTTCTTCTTGCTTCATGAGATCTACGTTTAGTTTTAAAATCTACTACACTTTACTAGATGGTCAAATGTTCAGCGACTAAATTATTATTATGCTTTCCCTGACTTCTATGAACAATTGGTGGACCCCACTCATATACAACTAATATAAAATAATTTTCTGGAAGGACGTAACAGTTGACCATAGTCTAATCCAACCATAGGTTTACCACTCTGCATGGATAACACATATACACACAAACTTTCAAACAAATTAGACTAATTACTATTTGGATTGGTATGACAGTTATTTCTATGCATACTTATAATATGTCAGAAGTTGAATTTTTATAGGCTATTGCTGTTTTTGTCTGCTGGTTGCTACCAAATTGATCTTTCTGGGACATTTCATGAATTTGCATTATCTGAAGTTTTATAGAAGTCAATGGCAAAGAGGACTTTTTTACTTAACAGATATGCAACTACGAAATAATACAAATGATACAACTTCAAAGGTAAAAATTGTACAAGTACTATGTAGGAATAACTGCCATGCCAGTCCAAGGAGGATATTTTCTTTTCTGGTGTTACCTTTCTTAAATGTGCCAAATTTAGTGACCTAACCTTTGGTGACCCCCATCTGTGAATAAGTAGAAGTCCTATTAGCCTCAGCCTATTAAGAGCAGTCAGAAGATGTTCTGACTTGTAGATCACCACAGCTGGAGAGTTCCTAGCTTGACATCCCAAGGGTAAGCTTTTTTTATCACTACAAATTTCCTGTGCATATATTAAAGCAGAAAATGAAAATATCTTCCCCAAGCCACTAAACAGAATATATCATTGCGACAGTCATCAGTTTTGGCGGATCTGAAATTACTTTTTGAAACGCTGTTTCCTGACAATTTTTTTCCTTTTATCTCTTGTACATTTTCCAGCTATCACAAATATTTTCAGTTTATTGCAGACATCCATTTTCAGCAAGTAATCAAGACTGTTTTGATGAGGGGGACTACAAGAACATATGTTTATGGCATATGCAGTGGAACTTTGGAGGAACAGATGGAACCAACGTATTGGTCATTCTCTAATAAAGACATTTGCCAAACAACCATGTGAGTTGGACTTACTAGAAAATCACTCAAACCAAATGCAATGCTCCACACTTGTCAAGGGAAAACATGTTTTACTGAACACTTACTGGCTTCAAAAACTTGCATTAAAAACAAAAGAGTTTTCTAAGAAAGTATCATCTTAAAGGTAAGAATTAAAAAAAGCTGTCTTGCACTTACAGATTACTGAAAGTCAGCGCATTGCTATATGTGACGCAGGCAGTAGAAACTGCTCACATTCGTTAGCTTCTGGCTCCTCCTCCCATGATGACATGCACCACCCTTCACTGTATTTTAATTTGCTTTGGGAGGGTGGCACATGTTCAATTAGGAATTAGCAAATAAAACTACTTAAATCTGATTTCCAAGAAAACTGTTTAGCCCTCCAGCCTGTGGGTCATACCTAAGACATGTCAATACATTTATTGAACCATTATTGCCACTGTAGGTCAGTTATTGCCCTTTCCCTTCAATATTTAAAGGGGAGCTAATGCCATTTAGCACATCAGCCAGCCTTTGCCTAGCTAAATCAGATCTTTGTGTCCGGCAGGGGATTACCTTGTAGCTAGCTAAGTCCTTTGTTTCACAATGAAATTAGGAACTACAGCACCACCAATTCAGAGACTTAGGACCACTGTCTGCTTTTTCTACCTCATCTACAGTACAACTTCTGATTGCACAAGTGAAAGCCATACTAAGCCTACCAAAGCAGCATCAATTCAGGGAGTCATGTCCTCCTGAAACGTAGATCACCTGTATCTGCACCATGTTGGATAATAAAAGGATACATCCACTCTTTAATATGTGTGCGTCTTTCTGTCTTTTTGGAATTGCTGTGGATTGATGCTGCCATGCATCTTGAGGCCTGGCACCACATTGAAATCAACAGAGAAGAGGTGCACCCCTATCTTTTTGTGTTTTATGATAAAATTCAACCAGGTTAAAAAGATCAATAACATTAGAAAAAGAAAATTGCTATTTGGATTGGCATGCCACTCAATCCTGTGCAGTAAATATTATTTTTAAAGTTGAATTTCTGATTTTTATTGGTTTGTGCCGTCTCTGCTTTTTTCAGCCGACTTTCTGGAGCACTATGCATATGCATTATTTACATATTAAGCTCCACAGAAAACAACTGAACTAGGTGAGGCTTTGGTTACTTAACCAATAAAAGGTGGTTGAAGTCACAAGGAAGAGAAAAACTCAGAATAATACAAATCAGGAATTCAATCAAAACATTCTACCAGTACAATAAAAGAATAAGTCCCAACCCAAATAAGATATTATCTTTTCCTGGTGTTACCATTCCTTTCAGTGCAACAAGAACCTCTGTACTGGCTTACTGCATGTATTTATTGGCTTTTATTTAGGAACCTTGTGGTTACTTGGGCAGTGTGGTGGCTCAGTGGTTAACACTGCTGCCTTGCTGCTCTGCGTTCTGGGTTCAATTCCACCCTGGACTTCATCTGCATGGAGTTTGTATGTTCTCCCCACACCTGTGTGGGTTTCCTCAGAGCACTCCAGTTTCCTCCCACATTTCAAAAACATACATCTGTCTATGTGGGTGTGACTGAATAGGGAAACTAGATTGTAAGCTCCACAGGGCAGGGACTGAAGTGAATGATGAATATCTGTAAAGCACTGCATAACATGTCAGCACTATATAAATGACTAAACACATGCATTCAAATGCATGGCAACCACTTACAAAGTAGGTACAAAATTTTTCTCAGTACCCACACAGATGTGTGTCAGCCAACTTTTAGAGGATATTCCCCTATAGCAGCGGTTCTCAACGGTCGCCAAACCGCCGCTCAGCTATCACATGATGCGCTACGTGATGACATTGCGTCCAAATGTCATCACGTGACCAGGCACACCCCCGCGATGACGTCATCGAGGGGGTCACAGTCTCTAGAAGGTTGAGAACCGCTGCCCTATAACATATGTCGGTATGGGCACAGATCATTTGGAAACAAGAGACATGATTTTTCTTAGAGGTGCTGGCGCATGTAACTGGATTATAAGTAAAATACACAGAGAGTGCTTATTTCTTTTCATGTTTGTGCGAATGTGGTTGCAACAATCAGTTGAAGGGAAACAAATTGATTATACCTGAACTAAAATTTGTGTCCACTCTCCCAAACACATGCATTAATCAGGAATCAGGATCTAATAAATAATCATTAACCATTAATTATTACTTCAACGCTCCTAACATCTGGGATATTTAAGACAATGTGTAAATTAGTATTTTCTCAACCATCACTTAAGTATTTATTCTGATTTTCAAATAGACTAACTGTCAGCTAGTTTAATTAGCTTCCCTACAAACGGCATAAAGTTATTTGCACAATGGTAATGTGCAGCTGGAATTGCAATCAAAGTATACTCACATTCTCTCCAGTTCTTTCAAATCTTGGAATGCTCCTCTTTCAATGGTGGTTATTTTGTTTTCCATAAGTTGCCTATAAATTGTATGAAAAAATGATAAATTTAAATAAAATATATATAATCTAACAAAACAAAAAAAATACTCAAAAATGTGCAAGAGCACTATTGCTGGTATCTTATGTTAAAAAAAAAAAAAA
>JAKJJM010020916.1:0-11616 GCA_021901965.1 Pipa carvalhoi | reverse complement strand
ATCGCGACCGCGACAATTTTTTAGTCGCAGTCGCGACTTTATAATGGGAGTTCGCTATAAGTGAATTCGAGACAAAAAATTCGGAGCTACTGGAATGACCCCCTAAGTTGTTATTTAAACATAAATATGAGAGAATGGAGATAAAGGAAGTCATGAGTGGTTGGTTTTGAGTTTGATTTTAAAAATATTGAGGGACTAGTTTATGAATTTGAAGATTTATCGACATTGACTTTTTTTTTATTCTGTTATCATTAATGTAGAATGAAATTGATTAGGAGGAGCAGTAAATAACTGTTTAGTGCATTGTTAACAATCCATTATTTTATTTTCAGCAATTCCTTAAGATTTTTTTTGCTCAGTATCCTTCTGTATTTGTGCGGAAATGCAAAATTTAAGCAGGAATTCTTTATAGAAATTTGTAACAAACCCGCAAATCTTATACATTTACTGGTTAAATTTTACTTACTTAAACGAATCAGCTCTGCAAAGAAAATTATTTTATTTAAGATAACTGTAAATGTTTCATCTTCACCATGTTTAACTGTAACCAGACTCATTTCACAGAATTCTTTCTGGTGGGACTTGATGGATCTCAAAACATAAAACTGTTACTTTTCTCTAACTGCCTTGTGATTTACATAATGACAGTAAGTGGAAATACTCTGATAATCGCCTTGTTCTTAACAAGTCAGAACCTCCAGTCACCCATGTACTTCTTCCTCTCTCATCTATCCTTCAATGACATCTTCCTATCCACAAATGTTGTCCCATACTTGCTATATACATTATTATGGGATGGTATGCCTTTGTCTTACATTGGTTGTATGACACAATATTTTGCAGTTAGCATATTTTCTGCAGCAGAATGTTTCTTACTGATCACTATGTCTTATGATCGATATTTGGCTGTTTGTAACCCATTAAGGTATCTCACCATTATGACCCACAACTGTTGTGTTATTCTAGTTACATTTTCCTGGAGTCTAAGTGTGACAGTCTGCATGATTTTCAATATCCAAATCATGCTCTTGGACTATTGTGAATGTGGTTCAATTGACTATATCTATTGTGATTATACACCTTTGCTTGAACTTTCTTGTTCAGAAACAACCTTTGTTGAACTAGAAGTCACATTAATAAGCTTTCCTTTTGTTGTGTTACCTTTTTTGTTTGTCATTGTAACATATGTCAACATCTTCCAGGCCATCATAAGGATTTTTTCATCCTCTGGAAAGCAGAAAGCCTTCTCCACCTGTAGTTCCCACCTCACAGTTGTTTGTACATATTATGGGATATTGTTTGCTAAATATATAGTTCCATTCAAAGGACAGTCAACAAAAGCAAGCAAAGTGATCTCTGTGTTATACACAGTAGTGACTCCTTTACTTAATCCAATAATTTATAGTCTTAGAAATGTGGAATTCAGAAAAGCTTTCTTTAGTATGATAATCAAAAGATATGAACTCTTCAATAGAAGATAATATTCACATATTAGGGATGTGCAAAGACCTAATTTTGATTTCAGTTCAGATTCTATCACAATGCTTTTGTTTTTTTAGATTCTGATTTTTTGACAGAGGTTTTGAATTTAGATTTTTATTAAATCAGAGAAAAAGCAATAAACATATTTTCATATCTGATGTAGGTATCTGATGAGGAGTCATACAGATGATGAGTGGAAGCGCTGGAGTAACGAAAGAAATAAAAGGAACACCGGAGCTACCCTAGTGTGATATCAGATGGACAAGATGCAAATAAATAACAATAATAAAAGTGGAGGGAAAGTGAGTTTGCTGGCTGAGGTCACGATGGTAATGGAACATTTTTGTCCCCCCTAGGGTAATGCACTCACCAGATATGGCTGGAAATACAGCTTATGAGATGGTGTGGATGGATCGCTTTAAGATGAATATGCAGTAGATGAGATGCAAGAGAATAGCACACTTCTTGTTCTTCTCCCTCTCTTGGCAATGATGTAACTACCTGTGATCACAGGAAGTTACATAATTGCTGGGGACTAGGGAAGGAAGAAAGGGGCGCTGAGCACTACAAAGAGACAAACTGGCCATGGAAGAGGTAGGTGGGGACATGGAGAAGGAGGGGGGCACCAAGATAGCGAACCCCCCCTCCATCAGAGGGTATGAAGTAGGGATGGGGGTTGTGGTGGGGCAGCACTGGGTGGGAGGTGGGTTAAGGTGGGGGCAGCACAGTGTGGGAAGGGTGTTAAGGTGGGGTCAGTGCAGTGTGGGAGGGGGGTTAAGGTGGGGCCAGCGCAGTGTGGGAGGGGGTTCGTGTGGGCAGTGCAGTATGGGGAATATTTGTGTTATATATTTTTTATTATCACCACACTATCTTCCATTATCTTTTTTGTGGCACTATACATTTGACCAGGTATCCTTTTCTCTGGTCACCTCCCTCTCTATATTTTCATATCTCTTTTCTTTCTATGACCGCTACATTCCCTTATGTCATTTAGAAATGAAGGGAATGTTAAAGATGACTGAATGATTCTTGTTGTTAATCACTATCTGTTTCATAAAATCAAAATGGTTCTTAGATGGCAACCAGTTCTGGAACTGCCGGGTCTCAGGCACTTTCACCTAAGCAGCCTCAATTTCAAGGTATTCTGCCTAAATTATTCTGCCATCAAAGTCACCAGATTTGGTCTGATTTGAAAGCCCCCCCATCCTGGCAAATCACTTCCCTCCCCACAAGTTCTTGAGCACAGCAAAGAAGACCTGGTAAAAGTCCTTGGGGTATCCTGGTATGCAGTGCTTACTCTGAGAAGTCTTCCACAAAACTCATAAACTGACTTCCTCAGAGTTTTGAAGGGGTGGGGATGAATTTGGTATGTCAAAGCTTCAAATATGGTGAACTTTTTGATATACCCAGCCAGAACAGAATCATGCCAAAGTAGAGCAATGTAAGACTAAGGGCAAAATTTACAAACTTTTTGATATTTTTCAATATTTTTCATTTGTGCACCTGTTTTTACAATGAAAAAAACTAGAGAAGGTCGAAATTGATTCTCTTGAGCTTTATATATTTCGCCCTAAGTGGAAGAAGCTACATAAAGGCAGCAGCTTTTATGTAACTTCAACTAAAAAGCCAAGAAACAGTACCATAAGCCAGTAAATGGTAATGTACAGCAGCATCCAGTAATAAGGAAGTAATATTGTCCACCTCAGGGACACTTCTAGTCCATTTAGTTCTTTTTGTGTAAAATTCCTGCTGCTCCACTAGAGGGGGAAGAAATAAACTCTTGTATTCTTCAAGACAGAAGTAAAATCTAAAAAGGATCACAAGGAAAAATGTCTAGTGTGATAATGTTAACAGGTTTATAGCATGCATATATAAAGTGGTTTTATCAGATATCCGTGTGCAGGGTTATTTAACAGACACGGGCAACCAGAATGATATACCACTCAAAGCACTCAAGCATATCAGATTGGCATTTAATGTCTCATAGATGTATACAATGGCATTCACTCAATACTGAGATAATTGGTGTGAAGGCAACACTTATGACTTGGCAAACAAAAGAAATTAAAAGAGACCAATGAGACAAATTGCAAAATACTGTGTGCAATTCATGACTCACACTCAGTCCCATAAGAAAAGTATAGTTTTGTATGTATATTTTTAATTATAAAGTACCAGTAAGTTACTCTGGGCTGTACAGTTTAGCAATAGAATTATAATACAGGCATAGGAAAAGTGCTTAACATAGTACAAGTGAAGTACTGACAGAATTCTTTCAGTAGAATATAGAATAGACTGTAGTGGGACAAGGTGATAAGCTAGAATTCCAGATAGAAGAGAATTGCACTAGTCCAAATGGGAAAAGATAAGAGCATTTATGAGAGTGTTAGCAGTAGTCTGAGAGAAAAAGGGGCACATCTTGGCAAAATTACAAAGGCAAAATCAACAGTTTTTAGTAGTGGTAGTAATGTGTTTAGAGAAGGAGAGACCAAAGTCACAAGTCACCTGAAGACAACATGCAGATGTTACAGGGTTAATGATCACACCATCAGCTGGAATGGAAAAGGGAGAAGTAGGGTTTTGGTGGAAAATATTCAGTTCAGTTTTAGGAAGATTTAATTTGAAACGGCGCTGGGCCATTGAAGAGGAGAAAATCAGGAGACAGTAAGGGTGAAATTTATTAAATTTGAAAATGCCATTTTTGTTTTTTTCCCAATATTGATAAATCAAAAATGCTAATATCGATATTGCGATTTGATGATATTGCCATTTTCGATATCACGATATGGATTAGAAACAGCATTCTTTCCTTTAATACATTTTGACCATAGAGATTTGACTCTGGATTTCAGGTTTCAGAGCAGGAGTAGATAAGTAAATTTAGGGTTCATCTGCATACAAGTGATACTGAAGACCAAATAAGTTGATAACAGCACCCAAACAAAGAGAGTACAGGGAGAACAGAAGGGGGCCAAGGCCAGAGCCTTGATGCACCTTCATCCTAAGTGGTTTCTGGAGAAGAAGTGTCATTAGCATGGGAGAAAGAAAGCAGTGATGGGAAAGGTAATAAGCCATCCAGGTTAAAGCTTGTTTACTGACACCAAGCATAAGAAGAACCTGGATAAGAAGTGAGTGATCAACAGTATCAGGGCTGTAGAGATGGAGTATCAACCATATTGATCTGGCATGCCAGGTTTGTGTCAGGATACCGTCAGGCACGAGGAAAGGAGGAGGAGTAGCGACAGCAGCAGGAGGACGTGCGGAATGGACAGAACCTAGGGCGTGGAGTCTAAGACGCCTTCCTGGTCTTCTCCTAGAGCCCCCGCAAGGAGGTTAGGGTTTAGCACAGGTCACGGCCCCCAGGTCTGATAACACGAACGTGAGGAACAAATGGCCGACAGGGAGTAGTACTGATTGGAACAGGATAATGGAGTTTAATCGAAGTCAAGAAACAGGCTTTGGTCAGGGCTGGCGGAGAATAATCGTAGTCAAGGACAGGCCGGGTCAATCCTAAACTTTTACTAAGTACTGACATTGCATGTGTGAGTGACTGCTCATATAAATGTATAGAAGAGATATCTAAAATATGACTGATTATTGGAGTTCACATCAATAGTTATTGCATTGAGTTTGAGAGTAATTCTTTCTTACATTTTGTCTTAAATTCCTTGGAACACCCTGGTTCATCATATAATACCACAATACTCATCTTTCAAATTACTTAATGCTGTGATTCTGCTCTTGTGCCAGGCCTAATGCACATGATCAACTCTTCCGTGTCCTCTGAAATTTTACCTTCTTCATTTAAACAGTCCTGTATTAAACCCTTCCTTAAAAAGCTACACTGGACCCATCATGCCTTTCTAACTATTGTCCTTTTTCTCTCTTGCCTTTAGCTGCTAAACTTCTAGAGCATCTGTCCAGCATTCACCTTACTAACTATCTGCATGCTCACCATCTCCTGAAATCTTTTCAGGTCCCCACATTGCAAAATCCAGTTGTCATTTTTCTTTTTATATTCTCCTAGACCAATCATCTGCATCTTAAATTGATGATCAATCTCTTTATCAATGTCTTCTTTAGATCACTCACTTCTTATCCAGGGTCTCCATGAGTTTGATGTCCATAATCAAGCTGCATCCTGTCTGGCTTCCTATCTTTCTCATCCCTCTTTTGTTTGTCTCCCATGCTAATAACACTTCCTGTCCTGTCCCATGTAGTGTGGGGGTGCATCAAGGCTTTCTCTTTGGCCCACTCTTGTACACCCTTTCTTTGGGTGATATTATCAAATTATTTGGTGTTCAGTATCACTTATATGCAGATGAAACCCAAATTTACCTATACATTCCTGTTTTGACATCTGAAATCCAAACTTAAATCTCTAGCTGTCTTCTATCTCCTCTTCAATGGCCCATTTCCGTCTCAAATGAAATTTTCCTTAAACTGAATTTATTATTTTTCCAGCAAAACCTGGCCCTACTCCTACCTTTTCCATTCTAGTTGATGGTATGATCATTAACTCTGTTAACTTCTGCATGTTGTCTAGGGGTGACTTGTGACTTTGCTCTCTCCTTCTCTAAGCACATCTCCACCACTGCTAAAAACTGACAATTTTGCCTTTTTAATATTGCCAAGATCTGCCCATTTCTCTCTCAGACCTCTGCTAACACCCTCATAAATTCCCTTATGTTATCCCGCTTGGACTACTGCAATGCCTTTCTATCTGGCCTTCCAGCTTATCACTTCTCCCCACTACAGTCTATTCTATATTCTACTGACAGAATTGTATATGCATGCTATAAACTTTTTTTTAATAGTATCACACTAGGCAATTTTTCCTTGTTTTATTTTCCTTTTTAAGATATTACTTCTGTCTTGAAGAATACAAGGTTTTATTTCTTCCCCCTCTAGTGAAGCAGCTGAAATTTTACAAAAAGCACTAAATGGACTAGAAGTGTTCCTGATGTGGACAATTTTACTTCCTGCATTCTGAACGCTGCTAAACATTACCATTTAATAGTTTTAGGTACTGTTCCTTGGATTTTTATTGAAGCTACATAAAAGCTGCTGCCTTTATCACTTAGTCTTACATTTCTCTACTTTGACATGATTCTGTTCTGGCTGGGCATGTCAAAAAGTTCACCATATTTGAAGCTTTGACATACTAAATTCATCCCCACCCCCTCAGAACTCTGAGGAAGTCAGGATATGAGTTTTCTGGAAGACTTCCAGAGTAAGTACTGCATAGCAGGATACCTCCAGGACTTTTACTAGGTCTGCTTTACTGTGCTAAGGTAGTTGTGGGCAGGGAAGAGGTTTGCCAGGTCGGAGGGCTTTCGAATCAGAACAAATCTGGTGGCTTTGGGTGCAAGGTCCAAACCTAAACAAAATAAAAGCATGTTGATAGAATCTGAGCTGAAGCCAAAACCAAAACACATGGGTCAGTGCACATCCCTAATTTGTACATATTATATTCTACTGAAGAGTTCTTATCTTTTGATCATCATACTAAAGAAAGCTTTTCTAAATTCCACATTTCTAAGACTATAAATTATTGGATTAAGTAAAGGAGTCACTACTGTGTATAACACAGAGATCAGTTTGCTTGCTTTTGTTGACTGTCCTTTGAATGGAACTATATATTTAGCAATTAATATCCCATAATATGTACAAACAACTGTGAGGTGGGAACTACAGGTGGAGAAGGCTTTCTGCTTTCCAGAGGATGAAGAAATTCTTATGATGGCCTGGAAGATGTTGACATAAGTTACAATGACAAACACAAAAGGTAACACAATAAAAGGAAAGCTTATTAATGTGGCTTCTAGTTCAACAAATGTCGTTTCTGAACAAGAAAGTTCAAGCAAAGGTGTATAATCACAATAGATATAGTCAACTGAACCACATTCACAGTAGTCCAAGAGCATGACTTGGATATTGAAAATCATGCAGACTGTCACACTTAGACTCCAGGAACATGTAACTAGAAAAACACAACAGCTGTGGGTCATGATGGTGAGATATCTTAATGGGTTACAAACAGCCAAGTATAGATCATAAGACATGATGGTCAGTAAGAAACATTCTTCTACAGAAAATATGCTGATTACAAAGTATTGTATCATACAGCCAGTAAAAGACAAATATGTTCCTTCCCCTAATAATGTAGACAGCAAGATAGGGACAACATTTGTTGATAGTAAGATGTCATTGAAAGATAGATGAGAGAGGAAGAAGTACATGGGTGACTGGAGGTTCTGATTTGTTAAGAACAAGGCGATTATAAGAGTATTTCCAGTTGCTGTCATTATGTAGATCACAAGGTACTTAACAAAAAGAAACAGCTTTATGCTTTGAGAACCATCAAGTCCCACCAGAAAGAATTGTGTGAACGTAGTCTGGTTACAGCTGAACATGGTGTAGATGGAAAGTTTCCAGGTAACCTAAATAAAATAACTTTATTTGCAAAGCTGATTGATTTAAAGAATCAGGTTAGGTCATTGTGAGGAAAAATGCATAACTTAATAAAACAAAACAATCTGTAATGTTCTTAGAATCTCCAACTCTTATAAAGCTTACAGCTCCTCCGTACATACAGAGATTCCCAAAGCAAATAGACAAAAAGGAACTAATCATATTCCTCATTATTGATGGCTTTTCTATGTGGAATGAGGAAATATTCCCAGTTGATTCCATTTATTGTAATTCTCTGATGAGTACTAGAGAGTTTCTGTATTTCTAGTCAAATGTAAATGAATAAATGAGTAAATTCATGGGGAAAGAATAATAAACATTGAGATACATGGAATCTCACTGTAGATATGTCGAGCAAGTTTGTCTGTATTACCAAAAAGGAATACACTCAGGAGAAAGCAATATGGTCCCTCTTATGATGATGTACTGTCTTCTTAAGAGGGTTCATTTAATTCATTACATTTTTAAAGATCCGGGCATTGAGGACTCCAGAAGCAAGTAGGGTGTGCTGCATCCAGTATTGCAATAGTGTCTGTTTACAAAACTGTTTAATGGTTCTGCATCTTTGAACAGCAATAGACATGCTAACCTTTTAATACTGTATATGAGTACTGGGCAGTTTGCAGATGGTCTGTAGATTACTAAACAGGTATTGGGAGATGTAAAAGGAGTGGGGATTTCTCTTATTACAGTAATTCTTCTGACTCAAAATGTCAGGTGCTGGTGTTATATCACACAGTGCTGGCTTTAGTAAAATCAGAGGATATGGAGATATGAATTTGATCCACACTTCTCCATGTTTGCTTATCGAGCAAACTCTTTGCTGAATATGTGTCTAATTAGGGAGACTATGATAGTCGTGATCTTATGGAGCACTTCAAATTATTTTGCATCCATGTGCACATGTACTTTTGAGCAAGCAAATCTATCAAGTCTGTTGATGGAGTGAATTTAATTTGGTGTACTGCTCTGAATTCACCCATTTGACTTCACTACATCAGAGTGGAAAATTGGGGGGTTCATGACAGGGCTTCAATGTGGTGTAAAGGGACTATTCATTCAAGAGTGTCAATGGCAATTGTGACTAAGTGACAAGATGACCTAGGAACAAGGTGACATAGAAATAGGGTATTATTCACTTATATACAGTTAGGAATGTGGTGAAGATGATGTCACTGCACTTCACTGGGTGAATTCACATCAGTTCGCATGGACTTCACATCCTAATTTTTATCAATTGACTATGCCACAGAATGTATCTTACAGTGTCCGCTTGTTCAACTACTCTATCCAATGCTTTATAAATAAGGGGAAATGAATTTGCGACTATTTTGGCGATGCAACTCGAATTGTAGAGAGGTGAATTTGATAGGTGAATTTTTCCTTTAGGCAATAAGGCCCTGGGGCAACCAATAATAACCATCCTATAGTAATATTCAATATGAGATACACAGGGGGATATTTATGAAGACCATTTTGATTAGTTTCCTTCTGTCAATTTTCATTCCCCTGTACTTTTTGCTTCCCATGATTTATTAAATAACAATGAAAATGTTTCCCTATTGAAAAAGATTGTTATCGATAGATATTGATACATTGACAAGAGGAACATTTTGCAGAGTTTTTCTATTAGTTTTCCCTTCCATTACAGAGCAATATCAATATCCTTTTGGATGGGAAAACCTTTCCAGCTGGTTAAGTAACAGGACTAAATCCATAGGGAATAATGGATTTTCACCAGCCTTAATTGAGCAAACAGTTTTGAAAGCCAGGGGCATGTCTGCTCAAGTAAGGAAGGGGACAGGAGATTAGGGCAGGCTAGACAAATACTTGTAATGAGAGATTCAATTAATAGGGGAACAGATAGGGCAATCTATCACAAAGACTAGGATCATTGGGCAGTGTGTTGCCTTCCTGGTGCTCGAATTCAACACATCATGGATCAGGCTGACAGATTATTGGGAGGGGTTGGTGAAGACCAGCGGTCATGAGGCAAATAGGCAAAAATGACACAGTTAGGGGCAGGTGGAAGGTCCCTATAAATGATTTCAGGGAATTAGTAGCTTAGAAAGAGGACTTCAAGGATGAAATTGATGAAAGTCGGAAAGACCGAATTATGTATATCGAAAATGGCATTTTCGATTTTAATAAATTTCGCCCTAAGGAGTACTTATGGAAAGGTTCCACCAAGTGGATAAACTTAAAAAGATGGTAAGATTTTATCTAAATAAACAGATGTGAAGGATTCTTGTAAGAGTGGGAATCACACAGTTATAAGATATAATTCAATTTATTGTCACTGGATTTGTACAAGTACACACCAGCGAAAATCACATTTGCGTCATCACCACAATTGCATGCATCTATTTACTGCATCACAAAGCATAAAAAAGAAGACACATATCATATAATAAGACTTCAGAGAGTCAAAAATGAGTTCAGTATGATTACTGGCTCTGGAAAAAAGCTCTTCCTTAGTCTGTCAGTATGAGAGTGCAGGCATCTGTAACATCTGCCAGATGGTAAGAGACAGAACAAATCATGGTTCAGATGATATTTCTCCTGGATAATATTCTGTGCTCTATTAAAACAGAGATTCTGATAAATGTCCTCAACTGAGTACCAACAATGCGTTCTGCTGTTCTAACTACCCTTTGGAAAGTTTTGTGATCCGATGCACCACAACTTTCATACCACACTGTTATGCAGTTAGTGCACCGGTAGATGTCTACTAATATCTTCATGTATACTTGTACTTTCCTAAGGCTCCTTAAGAAATAGAGTTGCTGTTGTGCTTTTTAACAGTCTTTGATGAAAGTAGGGTCCCAGTAAGATTTTTGATATGTGGACTACAAGGAACTTGAAACTGTGCACCCGCTCTAACTCATCCCCATGGACAAGGAGTGGGGAATATTCATGTACACTTCCTCTTCTAAAATCTACTATCACCTCTTTTGTCTTTTGGGCATTAAGTAACAACATGTTTTGGTCACACCAGGATACCAAATTCTTTATCTCCTTCATGTAGGCAGATTTGTCATTTCCTTTTTTCACACCCAGTACATGATTTGGATATTGAAAATCATGCAGACTGTCACACTTAGATTCCAGCAAAATGTAACTAGAAAAACACAACAGCTGTGGGTCATGATGGTGAGATACTGTCAGGATTGGTAGGGGTGGAAATGAGGAGCAGCATAACCCACAGGGACTTGACGCAGGCTATCCCCAGGGCACAGAGTCTAAGACGCCCCCTGGTGTTCACCAGAGACCCCTGCAAGGGGATATGGACTTGGTCGCAGGGAGCGGCCAGGTCGCGGCCCCTGGGGATAGCCGTCCGCTGGTGGGTTGGGAGGAGACAGGCAGAACGGATAATACTTTTATTAACGCTGAGACAGATAGGCTTGGAAGGTAACTGACGGACAGGCTTGACTGGGTTGACAGACTTGAATGTACTGAGACAGGCGAAACACAAGAAGGGAGCCCAGACTCAACAAGAGAGGTCTATAATCGGGCACAGAGCTCTGCTGCCAGCCGCCTTATATAGCGCCAGCGGCAGGCGCGCTCCTGCGCGTAAGCGCGTCGCGCGCGCGCCCCCAACATATGCCCGCACGTGACGTCGGCGCGCCACGGCCACGTGATAAGCCGGGAGCTGCGGCG
>JAKJJM010020915.1:0-14357 GCA_021901965.1 Pipa carvalhoi | reverse complement strand
TATCCAGCTTCAGATGAAACAACTACTGGGATGAATGGCTTCACACTAAGGTATAGTACAACATATGTAAAGATGTAATCTGACTATAGTTCTCCTTTAATTATTGTCACTAGCGGCGCTGATTGCTTGCAGCGTTGCTTGTATCCTGTGCTGTTCTAATGCCTGCAAGCCCCGGGCTCTGATTCCCCCCATCGATACTGGGTTCTAGGCCAATTGGTTGCCACTGACATCACACAGCACCAAATTCAAAAAGGGGAGAGCATTGTTACACAGTGCACTAGCATTAATGTCAGTTCCTGTGCTGTCTAAGCTGCTGTTTGATGTTTCTCTGCTTCCAGAACTGCTCCTAGTGCCTTTTCAAGAGTCAGCTTGCCCTGAGGGGACCCCTTTGAGTGTCAATTCTTCAGCCCAGCCTTCCAGAATATCTTCAGGTCTGTTTCTTTCTGTCTGCTCCAAGTGGTCCAGTGTGTGGTGTAGTTCTGCTGCTCTTGTATCCACCAGAAGTCTCTGCAAGTGTTTCAGCCAGCTGCCACTAGTGGGGGGGGGTTAACCCGAGGACGTGACTTAGAGGTAAAGTGGATCCTCTGTACCACAGCAAGAGTTGGCACTGGTTAACACTGAGGCACAGAGTCTGATGAGCCTCCAGTCTTCACCTTCAATCCCTGCAAGGTTGCAGCCCTCAGGTTAACCCCCCACTGGTTGGCACTGGTTAACACTGAGGCATGGAGTCTAAGGAGCCTCCAGTTTTCACATTTAACCCCCACACAGTTGTGGCATTCAGTTTAACCTGTAGAAGAATGTGTGTAGTGGTGCACTCCAATGTACTTCTTTAAAGGTGGTGCAAAATTATTGGATGCTAAGCCAAACATCACCATGTGGATAGATAACTTGTTTGAAAGAATATGCACACACAATATGGAGATATAGGTGTATAACCTTGTTTATTTGACCATGGGTGCAAGGTACAGGTGCTGCTAAGTTTTGGGGGGCATAACTACCTTTTGTCAGTTATGCCGTTTCAGGCATTCACATTATTTTTAGATGGATGAAAAATCAAATAAAAATTGGGTGAAGCAAATTAAAAAAAAAACAAAACAGGCAGACTTTTTCATCTTTTATAAATATCCCCCTAAGCTTAACTACACTTCAGTAATTATCTGCTAACTTTTCAATTCTACTGTCTGAGAACTCTTAAGCTTAAAAGGGGATATTATATTCTGTGCATGTTTTAACAATTATTTTGTACTTTCAAGAGATTTGCAAAATCTGACATAATTAAAACAGAGTACTGTGAGTAACAGTCTGCTGTTCTTGCTCTCTGGTGCCTGTTTTTATTCTCCAGTTCCTCTGTGTTACAGTTCTGCTTTTCCAGAACTCAAACCAAATTTGTCTTCTGATCAGTTCCGTTGTAGCAAAGTTCAGACCTCATTGTGGGGGTTGAGGGTTAAGAGTGGAAGTTCATTAGACTCTATGCCCTGGGATTAGCCAAAAGCCCTGTTGTAAAAAGATCCACATCTAGAAAACTGGAGTCACAGAAGTAGCTTGGGCAATGGATCCTATAGGGATGTTGCATTTAGTTGACTTGCAATACTTATTTGGGCAAAAAGTACAACAAAGAAACAAGTAGCAACAAGTTGTCCAGATTTTGCAAACTTTGACAGTTCATAGTATTTCCTGGCAGATGATGGCAGTTGCTGTTCTTACAGTGAATCCAGTACCAGTTAGTCTCTCCTGTTTATATTGCCATCACTGTATTTCCTGGCTATTCATATCAAGTGGTGGTTCTTAACAAATGTACCATTCATTTTGAATTTATTGCTAGGCAGTTTCCCAATGACAATGCCAAGGTAGCCTAAATACAAAATCTGATAAAACAATGGCTTGGGCATAACCCCTGTAGCATTCTATGACCGTATTGTGTTTAATTGCTCACATTTTCTGTGTACATTTAAGGATTTGATTAACCAAGATGCACCTCTTCCTATACCTCACCTTTAATTCAATTAAAACGGACATGGTGACATGTTGAGCCAGCATGATGCTATTCACTTCTGTTCCTTAGCAATAGAGATACATTGGAAAAAGGATACCTTATAAGATTTTTGGTGAAGTCTGGTATCTCATCAAAGATGTGTTGCTTGCTAGGGACCTACCAACTGCTGTTGACTATCTGATTTCTCTTGCCACCAAAGAACAACCTCAAGAACAGCAAAGGGCAACACATTTTCCTCAATTTTCTCTTACCTTTCAGTGTCTGGAGTGTCTATTTCTGAGGAACCTAGAGATCACAATGGGGGATTGGGCCATTATTGTGCAGGAAAAGGTCATTTTAAGGACTATTGCCCTTAATCTTCTAGGAAATCAGGAAACTTTTAGGCTTTAGTGACTGGAGGAAATTATTTGTAGACATAACTTTTATTTCTCAGAAAACTCAGGGGACTGTGCTCATGTCATTTTTGACTATGAATGTATCTACCTCTCCATGGGCAGTATTTAAGAAAGTCGGAAAGACCGGTATTGGTCTTTCCGACTTTCCTGCGGTCCTGATTTCCACATTATGGAAATCGGTATTTTTCAATTTCCATAATCTGGAAATCGGATATTTGTACCGAAAAAATCCATAGCCATTATAGTTTATGGCTACGGATCGGTACAAATACCCGATTTCCATATTATGGAAATTGAGAAACACCGATTTCCATATTGTGGAAATCGGGACTGCCCATATTAAGCCCGAAAAGACTCCGGTGGAGTCTTTTCGGTCTTAATAAATACCGATCCATGTGTTCATTCCAAAGCAGACAGAAATGATGTGGACTATAACGTTTCTAACAGTCTTGCGGTGATCCTAAAATTCCTTTGAATGGTTTGTCTATTTTGTATCAGACCTCACCTTTTGGATTACAGGTGCTTCCATTACAATACTTCTTTCTGTTGCATTGTACCATGCCTACAGTTGAATTCTGATCTGATTAACTGGTCTTTTGGGGAACTGTCCAAGTACAGTCATTCATCCTTTGACTACTGCCTACAATCGATTCTTGTATCAAATTATCTTCCAATGTATACCCTTTCACCAGTTTCTCATGTTCCAAGGCCATATTTGGCTTTTACAGACGTTTTCTGGGAATAGCATGCTAATGTTTCACACGGGAATAAAACTTTGCTATCAAGTTTGGAGAAATAAAATAATATAAAAGGAATTGGTTATACCCATATCTGTGCAGTTTCTTTGGATCATCTGGCTGGACTTAGTGATGTGTGTCCTGTTGAAATGAGAAATGTTGAAACTGTATTTAAAATGTATGATTATTTGTTATTATCAGTACTAAACCTGTGGCCGTTTTAACCCAAATGTCACTCTGCCTGGATTCTTAAACAGGGGATGCTAAGAGAATAAAAGTTGGGTTTAGACAATGTGTGCAGTTAATAGGGAGGTCAGTTCACTAATGGTGATGTGTAGGAGTCACATACACGCAGGATCATATGCTATATCTGATTCATGAAAAATGTTTTCATTTAAGATTAATAAGAAAAAACTAAAGAAAAATCAGGGTTGTGGGCCTTTATGGAAAACCTAAGGAAGTCCAGGAGTTTTTCATGCAGTATCTACAAACCGCTACTGGCAGTAGTTCTGAAGTAACAAGGGACCCACAGGTAAGTTGATTTTGATACTCAATACAGACTTTGACTCTGTACTACAGAAAAGTGCATGATTTTCATGTGAAAAAAACAATGTGGTGTCTAGTGCCACTTTGCTTTTAATGTTCCTTCAAAATATGAAATGCAGTGTGTTTGTTTGTCACTTTTTAATTACAGTACAATGAAAAGACAATTTGCTCCAAACATACAATGTGCAGAAACAAATATGTGATGTTTTCATTTACAATAAATCTGACTCTGAATTAGTCTTCAGCCTAACAGCTGCTTAGCAAATAATGATGTTCATGTGGTTATGGAAACACAATTTACTCTGTGAGCTGCCAGGAGATAATTGTGAAAATGAAAATGTCAATGAGCTACCCTAGCTCTTTCATAAAGATGATAGTAACATTCGGTTTGAAAATCGGAATATATTGAAGGAGAGGGTTATTTGAGTTAATGCCAGACAAAGTTCAACGTTGCAACTTATTAATTAATTAAAAGGTACAAGTCAGACACCATGAAAAGTAAAAAAATAATGGGGTTAATGTAATAACTGCATTTCTGCTATAGATTTAACTCAGTTCCCTTTCAACAGAAAAATAGGATTTTATCTGTACTTTAAAACAATATGTCATTCCAGTGGGGTACATACAATGACTTGTGCTCCACTTCAAAATCTGCACTGGCCTTCCCATCAAAAGTTTGTAGGAGACTACGGGCGAAATTTATTAATCTCGGAAAGACCTCTATCGGTCTTTCCGAGATACTCGCAGGAGATGATCTCACGAGATCATCCCACGAGAATTTCGATTTCCTTATTCTGCAATCAGGTCTTTCGACCGAAAGTTTAGTAGCCATAGAAGTTATGGCTACCTTTCGGTCGAAAGACCCGATTGTGTAATAGGTAAAGCGAAATCTCAGCGGGATGATCTCGCGAGATCATCTCCCGCGAGATTAAGCCCGATAAGACTGGAATCCGAATATTCGAGTCTTTTCGGGCTTAATAAATTTCGCTCTACCTGTTTCCAGCAGGAGGGGGTATCTCTGAGACCTTTCCCATTAAAGGGCCCAACAGCAGCTGTCTTCCCTACCTATATGGTATGCAGGTCCTTGTGTACTGTTTATATTGCTAAGTAGGTGATTCCCCTACTCCTTCTTATCTCACTTCATGACTATACAAAAATGTAGCACTGACAATGGATGTCAGTGAGGACGATGATATTCCTTTAATACTGCTATTCCGGGGTGTAACTGCAACTAAATAATAAAATAATTAAAACTAATAAGAATGAAATACTAAGAAAGGAAAACTGTAATGGATGAAATAGCCATCACACAAACATTTTAAACATAACAAGGAGTGCTGTTTGCATCTGTTGTTTTGTGTTTTTGATCTTATAAATGGATCCGATGAAAAATGCATGCAACATGGTAGTGTTAAAAGGGCCCTGGTGTGCATTTGTTTAGATTTCTATGGTTCTTTCATAAAAACATATTTGTCCTTTCTATTCACTCACAGTGTGCCTGCATATTTTCCTTTCAAGTCATTTAGACACTCAGCTTGACATTTTTTTTCTCATATACTTTTCTTTATAAAATGGAAAGTAACTGTACAATAGAGGGGTGATCTAAACAGTGACTGCCTGTTGGGGCCGACAGTAGTTATACTAACTTCCACATCACAGGAAGAGGCTCTTTCAGGTTTTTCAGTTTTACTTTACTATGCCACTGTTATGGTCAGTAGGGTTGGCCGAAGGAACTTGATGGGAAGATACTGAACTGGGGTTTAGTTACTCTCCCCTTGCCTGATCACACAGGTTCTGACTATGGTTAGAGTAAATAGTATTCTGCGGTGTTTCCTGATTTCAAATAAGATTCTTGTGTCAGTCTGCTCTATGATCCCCATTTGCCTCTGCTGCATGTTTCGACTTTCCCGATGTGACCCCCAGTTTTTCACTTGATTGTCTTGTGTCTGACTACCTTGTTTCTTTGCAGCCGATTGATTAAGAAAGCCATACCCCCCACCCCCCTCCCCATATGCCTCTCTCTCACCAACTATGGCTTCCTGGAACCTCCTGTCTTCCCTAAACTCTGTAGTGTTTGGATCTGCACAAACTATCAATTACCCCTTTGCATTGTTTTATTGTACTCAGCCATCAGGACCCCATATAAACTGCTGCTGCAATGTTAGGATTAAGTGCATAACAGTTGGTACACTATGCCTATATATTCAGTAAGTGACAAATTAATCATTTACATGGTAGATATCAGTCATGACAAGATATATATATCCTGGTTACCTATCACAGGCTGGTCTGGACTTTAAACTCAGGAAGCTATAGTCACCCAGTATTTAGAGTTGGCTATCCTTTAGCCTTGACATCCAAACAATGATAGGTAGTTGTTTGGCTCCTAAATATCTTTATTCTCAGTAATAACTACAATAACAATATTTAACATTATATGTAAATAGTATTTGTTGATAATTAATCTTATCCTGTAATAAATGCAAAAGGAACTCTGACTCACAAAAGTACTTGTATAATGTAACCTGAGCATATGTATACATGAGCAGAGCGATGGCTGAATGAAAGAATATCAGCAAATTAGGCTACATGCAGGGTGATCCCCAGACCAATCAGATCACTATTTAGGTAAGGACAGTAAATGCAATCTGCCAGTGTCCACATACAGGTAAATGCTTCAAAAGCAGGAAATTGCATACCAGATTTAATATCCTGACTGATAAAGATTTGGCTAACATGACCATGTTTTTGTCAGTCAAAAGGTTAGTTCATTGCTGGACTGCAAAACACAAATACACAAGTGCTAGAAATGATCTGATTCATGCATGGATGTAGTAAAATATACAGGAATGCAGAATAGGCATGAAAAAGATCCCCTAGCACGCACAGAAACACCCTGCATTGGTAAAGGAGATAGGTTTTGTGTATGATGAACAGGATAACCGATTAATTTTTAAAAATTGTATTTAATGCTCATTTGCATTCCTGCTCCTGTGCTTTCTAAGCATATGTTTGAATAACCTATGAATATTAGAGTTATGTCCACAAATGAATCACTGCAGATCTGCAGTTCTAAAAAAATGCTTCAAAAACTGTTTGTCCCTGAGTAATGTTGGCTAGGAAGAACACTGACAAAGGTCATTTCATGTAATGCATAAACAAACACATTTGCTATGGATTTTCTGAATGCGGATGATTTTCACATAGAAATTCTCACTGCAATTCGTGTGCTTGCATACAACTACTATAACTTAAAATCCCATTGAATTTAGAGCAGTTTACGGAGTGATCTTCCAGCTAATGATGAAAACGACTGGAGAAATCTCCTGCGGATTACAGGATTCTATATTAAAAAGGTATAGTAATAAATATGCCATAAAACCTTTTCCCTTCTTTTGCAGTGTGTTTATAGATTAATTAACTAGTGGAGGTCTTGAGTTCTTTTAATCATTTGCACTGCAGAAAAATATAACATTTCCTAAATTTCCTCAGTGGAGACATGAAGGAGAAAAAGTTGGTCCACTGCCAAAATATATTACAGGTACTTTGGCATAATTAAAACATGAATTCTGCAATGCTGCACTGAGATAAGAGAGTAAACATCATACTTAATCAGTTACTACTGCTGAACACAGCCAAGCAAATTTAAAGGGTCAATTATATCAAAGAATAAAAATGTTCCATATGCATAATGAACACTTAAGAGCATATTTATAAAGAAGAAAAAAAGTTTGTAAAATAAGGATTTTAATCAAGTGCATCCATTTTGTTTTTAATAATAAAAAGCAACTGCAGTACCAGAAGCATTAGTGGATAAAACATAGTGAAACAGCAATAAATGCTGCTTAATGTTATCTTTCTGCAGTTCAGTTAATTCAGTTTTATTCTCTTATATTTCTGTGGAATTGGGTATTGGAGGGGAGAGTTCCCCATACATATTTCTACAAGAGGGAACGGGGAATGGATTAAGCTTAGGTTGTTCACTTGATGAAGAAATAATGATCATTGACCTGTGGGAGAGTAGCTGTAAATGATACCTAAAAGCATTATTCCCACACACACCCACCAATACCTTATTCGAGTATCTCCTTTGTAATCTTCAAGTCTTCTTAAAAATCATGCCTTTTCCGCTTCCACTATACTTTATACATGTGTTAGGGGGGAAGGGGGATACCAGGCATTATCTCCTATTAGAAAGTATTTGTTTATTACCACAAGTTTGTTGCTGCCCCCTATGGATAAAATATTATAGCATGTTTCTGGCTTCCAATAAAGCCGTTGTGGCTGGGTGTAAGGAAACTTGAGGGGAATCTGTCCCAGAAGATGTGGAGAAGGAGGTAGACAGCCAAAGGTGATTAATAGCACAGACTCTGGGGCGCGGAGTCTAAGGTGTACCTGGTATTCACCCAGATCCCCCGCAAGGAGGTTGGGACTTCGACGCAGAGTACACCCAGGTCGCAGCCCCCAGAGCCGAGCACCAGTGAAGGAGTGAACACTAGGCCAAGCAGGAGTATGATCTAACATAGCGTAGATCAAAGCAGGTAACAAACAGGAATGGTCAATCGTAGCAGAGGTCAAGGCAGGTGGCAAACAAGAATGGTCAATCGTAGCAGAGGTCAAGACAGGCGGCAAACAAGAATGGTCAATCGTAGCAGGGATCAAGGTCAAAAACACGGAGAAACATAGCATAAACAGAACCCAGAATCAATGAACGCAATCCAAAAATCGGGCGTGAATACTAGGAATGGGCCAACTTAAATAGGGAGATTGGGAAAGTCACGTAGCGTCATAATACCGCGGCGCGTTAGTTTACCGCAACGCGACAAATCCCGCGAGAGCGTCAAATCCCACGACCGCGAGGAAATCCCGCGACCGCATATCGCAACCGCATCCACATGAAGTGACCACGATCGCGTCAAAAACCCCACGACTGCGACTAGGCGGCGCACTCGCGACCATGTCCGCACCACGTGACCGCGGCGGGACCCGGTGAGTATCTGTCACATTCCTGACACTGGGAAGTCCTACGGGACTCTATTTTACAAGTAGCTTTCTGTGAGCCATGCTGGTAGATGGGTTATTTTTTAAAGTCGGAATTGTTGTGTAAAGGTGCGAATTCGCCAGCTAAAGACGGTCTAAACAGACTGCTACTGTCACAGTCACAACTTTATAATGAGAATTTTGTCACAGTCGCGACTTTACAAAGGAAATGTTGTCAAAGTCGTAACTCTGAAAATTGTCGCGGTCGCGACTTTATAATAGGAGAATTGTTGCTGTTGCGCATTTGCTATGGGAATGTGCTGTTTGAGAATTCGACAGTCGAATTCTCACTTTAGAAAATAACCCCTACCCCTAGCTTGGCACTATAGATGTGCATCATTAGTACTTAGTAGAGACGTAGCAGTTTTGTGTCAGGGTGTAAGAGATACGTCATAGGTAACTGGCAAGTCACCAAGAAGTTTGTAAGAGGTAAGGACCATTAGCAGTATTTTTCCTTTTTAGGTCAAAAAATGGTTTAAGCCATATTAGTCCAGTTCAATAATTAGAAAAATGAGTACTGTAGTATTATATGATACTTTATTTGGGCAAATAGTTCATTGGTTAAGACAAGCTAACGAGAGATATTCCCTCTTTATCAGGTTATCTTCCTTTTTAAGTTACACTTTGGAAGACATTCTTGATCTAGTTTCCATGGTCAATAGACTTGAAAGCCTGACTTCTTTATTTGAAAAAAAATATTTCACTAAGCAGTATTATCTAAAGCTAAACTGAATTCTCTCTGGGACAACACATTTGTGGTTTGTTTATTCACAAATAAATAAACATTAAAATATTTTCTACAATTACTCAGAGAACAAACTGCTTTAACAAATGGTTGTCTTGTTTCAGTGTTTCTGGGTTTTTTTTTTTAATATTCTGTTGCTTTCATTTTTTCGAGATGTTGTGGTAGACGTAAAATACAAGATTTTTCTAACTAGAGTTTAGTTTTTTATGTAAATCTATTGAACAGGAAGAGGATTCATGTAGACATAACGAGATTATCTTCAACTGATTAAAGATGGAGACAATAAAATGATATACTGTAATAATGCATATATGAAGGCAATCTCTCTGTAGTAGCCACATAAAAAAATAAGTGTAAATTATGGTGATCTTTAGTTTCCCATTAAAATCCACATGTATTTTTAACATATATCTGCATGATATATACACTAGTGCTAGGATTTGTACCACAGGCTAATCTAGTTTGTAAAATAATGTTTACTCTTTAGCAAATCCCTTGATATGCTGTATCTGATTGTGCATGCTTAATGCCTTACATTATGGATTAACATTAACAAACAGCTAGGAACCTGGTGAATTTAGAGATTAACTCTAAATAAGCAAAAGAAAGACACTTGAAAAGTCCTAAGGGTCATGATAAGAATTAGGAAATCTAACTTAGAATTGAAAAGAATTTATTCATGTAAGAGTTTGGGTAAACATCCCTTAACAGATTTTTTTGTAGAGTGAATCTGAGAGTAAGTTTCCATGGTTCAAGCACATCTCTTAAAGAGAAAATAGGACTCCAGTAACTAAGAGCCCAGAGCACCCAGGCCTGGGACCACCAATAAATGACACAATTTTACAGCAAGGTGAACAATGCGACCAGATTAGTAAATTGGTCGTGATCATTAGGTCACCAAAGGTGGTGTCTAAAATCAAACATGGGTGAATAGGTTGAAAAGACCTTGATAAATACCCCCCTAAATCTGCACTACATAAATCAAAATGAATGCTCTACAGAAAATAAATGCTGCTAGCTACATAGGTAAGATCAGACCCAGGCATTATACGGCCCGCTACCTGTTGCTGACGAGCCTGCCATGCAATCCTGTCATGAGGAGGTGGCGGGGTCTGTAGAAGGAATTCTGCCGGCGCAAGGGGGTGGAGCTGGCTGGTGACGGAAAGACCAGCTAAGTAATTTTCTCATTTCCTCTGGGGGGGGGGCTGGCAGACAGCCCGGCCCCTCTACAGAATCTTTCTCCCGACGGGGAGAGGGTGGGGGTATTGGGTGGGGGGGGGGTTGCTGACAGACAGTCCAGCCCTCTAAGGAATTTCCACCCCGTCATGTGGCCCCATGTTAAAATTAATTGCCCACCCCTGGGTAAGATCATAAGCAAAGAGGAATAACAGATTTATTTTATATTGGTGTGAATCATAGATTTAATAATCTTTATAAATAAACAACTATTTAACTGGAGGTGAGATCTTGCTTCAGGGAATTATTCTGATTTCCATATTGGATTTAGGAAGTATTTTTTCCCTAATATGAGTATAATTGTCTCTTAGGTTTTTTGCTTTCCTCTGGATCAACATTGCGATATTGCAGGATAACAGGCTGAATTCGATAGACTTATGTCTTTTTTCAGCCTTATAAAATATATTACTATGTTACTAAATGTAAACTAATTTCAGAAAACAAATTTGACATTATAGTAAATGTAATTAATATGTTTTAACATAAAGGGGATTATTAATAAAAGAGTTAATTCTCATTGTGAATTTGTAAATGTGTAAATTCACATAAAATTTCGATCTTTTGTAGCAAAGAGAATATTCACCAGTGTATTGTACCTGTAATTAAGTGAACTGACATAGTGATTTGAGGCGAACATTAGCAGTCACATATTGAAAATGCTAGTCCTCCTCACATTTACTGTAACTGTTTAAAGGAGACAATGTCACCATAACTACATTTAGCAAAATTATTGGCTAAATACTGGCAATATATATGCAATATTATAAAAAAGAACAACGTCACAATTTTGTAGAATTTTGGTTTCTAGTATTGTCGCTGCAGAATAGTAGCATAAATTGAAACTACTGTTTTTACACAGCAAGTGTCCCTATTACTATTCTGGCGACATTTCACTCAAAGGACTTGAAAATGAGGGGACCAAGTGCCAACAAGTAGAAATCGTGTTAATCAATGTTAAAAAAATTGTTGTAATTTAGGCAAATATTGGTGATAAAAATGCAACAAAATGGTGACATTGCCAATCCCCATGATAATTTATGCATATTGCCAGTTTTGTTGACATTAATGTAGAAATTGATAGTAATGGTGCCATTGCCTGATGACTTTGCTACAATATGCCTTTTTATTATTCATTTTCTACAATATGTCATTGCTGCTATTTGCCTGATGACAAATTATTCAACAATTTGCTCCACTGCAGCAACAATATTCTAAATAGTAAATATGCACTTACCTTGCTACACTATAGTATGTATGTATAATTTTATTTATAAAGCGCCACAAATTTACGCAGCGCTCTACAGAATAACAACACAAATACAATACAGCCATGAGAAAAGTACAATGAACAATACAAGTGTAGTATCGCAGGGATAGTTCACTTAAGTGCTAGGTTGAGGATAACACATGAGGCTGGAGGTCTCTGCCCCGTAGAGCTTACAGTGTAGTGTAAATAGTAGAAGTAACGCAAACTTTTGCACATTTATTTTGCCATGATATTTCACTCTTTCATATATATTCTCATGTATGCAAAAATAAGATTAAACATAAAACAGTGAGACTATGGAACTATCTGTGTGAGAAAGTTGCCGTAGTGAATTTAAAAGGCTGGAGGCCTTTTTTAAGGGTAGAAATATTACAAGTTATGATATTAGAATACTGAAATTCCGGTTTTATCCAGGAAATTATTCTGATGGCCATTCTTTCCCACAATAAGGATAATTGGCTGTAGCTGGTCTGGCTTTGTCATTAAACAGTTTGTTACAGGTTTAAGTTCCAACGAAATGAGTTAAGATAACTGAAGATAATACAGTAAATTTATATGTATTCCGATGAAACAATTACTGACAATACATTGGGGTATATTTATACTTATAAACAAAAACATGGTTCTTTGATCATAACAGGACTCATACCAATTATACATAAAACTGTCAAATGTCAGCACCTCAGAAATACCACAAGTTTTAATGGTTTGCTCCAGTAGAAATATATTTATTTTTAGCAAGTGCCTATTCCATAATTGATGTTGAACATGTTCAATCATTTTAAAGAACAGCAAGACAGAAATCATGTACATTGATTCTTTCCTGGTTTGTAACATTATTAATTTGATGTTCTGCTGCCAAAAATCCCAGATAATGGAGCTGTGAGCCAGCAAGTTTGTAAGAATTATAATGCCATTGAATTTTCCATTTTCTTCTTATAGTTTATAATAAAAGTAACAATGGTTATTATCTGCACATGGGCAGAAAACACTATGTTAGCAATTAAAAGATTAGGACTATTGATTGCTAAGTTACTAAAATTACACTCAAATCTGCATTTTCGCTATTTATTTATAATGCCAGATGCTGTAGTTCAATATGCCTTTTTGCCTTTCTTGGTGAAGCATGGCTAAATATATTCTTAAAAAACAGTGTCTGAGGCACGGATCAGTGATATAAGCATTTGGGTTAGAATTAATTTTCTTTAAGCGCAATGATTTTACCTTTATACATATACTTCACTTATCTCAACTTGCAACCTTAAAGGAAGAATTTCATTGGAAAAAGAACCCTCCAAGGCTTGGATTACAAACTGTTTTGTGAAACATTCAAGGTTTCACTGAATATTCAGCAAATTCATCCAAAGTTAATTACCCAGTGATTCTGAATTAAATGCTTAAGCAGTATGAGATGACAAAGCTAAGAGACATGTAAAAATTTTAAGGGCAAAGTGTCAAAATGTCAAGTGAAAAGAAACAAACCGGTTAACCCCAAAAGCCCACTGGGAGCATGGAAGGTAAAATTCACTTATCAATTTAAGAAGCCTAAAGAAGAAGCTAAATGCAAATTGTCACGAGTCAGATAAAGGCAAGTGTCACACATTACCTCAGGTGGACAGCAATAAAGTATTATTAAGACAAAAGAGGTAAAATATGTGTCAATTGTTAAAGCCATGTAAAAATAACAAGTCAATGTTAATTCCAGTGCCCATGTAGAAGGCCAAATAAGTAACAATAAAGCAGTAAAATACCAGTTAACTAGCAAAACCAGTTAAAAGCAGTGGGTGTAAATGAGGGGGTATTTTAAAAGGCCAGGGGTCAAATTTGGGCAATGCGGTGGCTCAGTGCTTAACACTGCTGCGGCTCTGGTTTCAATTCCACCCTGGACTTCATCTGCATGGAGTATCATTCATTTCAGTCCCTGCACCATAAAGCTTACAATCTACTTTCAGTAACACACACATATGTATGTTTTTGGGAGGTGTGAGGAGAACATACAAACTCAATGCAGATGAAATCCAGGGTGGTATTGAACCCAGAACCTCAGCACTTCAAGGAAGCAGTGTTAACAACTGGGCCACCCAGTGTGCAGATACATTATATTTCTTACACTGATAATGGTAAAGGTTTATCCCTTTTAGTATCCTTTCAAACTTTTCAAGCCATAAGCAACCAAGGAGTGAAAGAAAATATCTGCAATACTCTCTTCCTCCCCTGCCTACTCTACCTACAGTCCTTTATAGTAAAAGGGTTCATTTACAACCCCTAGACTAAATGGACTTTCTCTGGTGATAGAACTTAAAGTGGACCTATCACCTCCCTGATTTTCACATTTTTACATAGTCAGTGATTATATAACATAAATGAAACAGTTTGGGGGAAAAAAATCGTTAGGATA
>JAKJJM010020876.1:0-14521 GCA_021901965.1 Pipa carvalhoi | reverse complement strand
CCCACTAACTGTATTCTGTGAATATTCTATCTATTTCTATGTCACCTTGTCCCTAGGTCATGTTGTCACTTAGTCACAGTCGCCATTGTCACTTTTGAATGAAGAGTCACCTTACACAACACTGGAGCCCCGCCATCAACCCTCCAAATTGCCACTTTGAAATGGTGAATTCAAACAGGTGAATTCAGAGCAGTACACCTAGTCACATTCACACCTTCAATACACTCCTCTGCTTAGTCAATAGTAGAAGTGCCTGTGCATGCGCACACAAAGAGATGCGAAGAGCTCCGTAAGTTCATGACTATCGTAGACGCCTGAATTGGTCATATATTCACCACTTCCCAGAGATTATTCAATAAGCAAACATGGGAAGTGGTGAATAGATGTGAATTCATAGCTCTATGTGACTAGTCGGACTTTAGTCAATAAGGCCCTCTGTCTTTACTGGCCAACATAGAGTGCAGGAAGTAAAAGGACTACAAACTGTTGGACAGGTTGACAATGCAACTGATGGCTAACTGGACATTGAGCAATGTAAATAATCAGTTTGCAGTGTAAAAAAAACAGCATGCTGGGGCATCCCAAATGTCATGCTGTAGGGGGGAGTCTCATGATTCCACCCCTGACTGAAACATATCATCATTGCAACTAGCCTGGCAAAAAACAATCAAAACACTTGTCTAGGTTTAGTATTAAGAGGGTTGTCCACCTTGATTTCATTTTTAGTATACCGTAGATATCAGTATTCTGTTTCCAAATGGTCTCATTTTATATGTTATGAAGTTTTTAAATTATTTGATTTTGTTTTGTTTCATCTTTATGCTTTTTAATACTTTAGTTTGCCAGTTGCCAGTGACCCATTTCAAATATAAAATCATGTCATCTTTGACTTATTTTTTTATTTGTAATTATTTTTTTATTACTTGCCTTTCCATTCAAGACATGTATCACGCTTCCAGTCTATACTATAACTTAGCGACTAGTTGCTAGGCTAGCGGACCCCTAGCAAACAGGAGACCACTGAAATGTAACAACAACAAAAAGGGAAACAGGAGCAAAAATTTGAATCATTCAAAAACTACAAAAAATAAAAAAATTAAGACCAACTGAAAACTCTTATTAAACTACTATTTTCAACATACTAAAAAATGTATTCCAAGGTGGCCAACCTCTTTAAAATTCCAAATCAGCACATATTTAACCTTTAATGCAATTATTTTTTAAACAACAAACATTTAGGATGTATTTAAAAAAAAAAAATAAAAACAAGGATACCTTTCACATATGAGAAAAGTTAATTATTATTCTCACTTTAGTCAATAACCCTCTTGAAGATCACAAATTCTCTACTCCTTACTTACTAATTGGTGGATTTTTTTACTGAAGATGCAAATGGCGTCAGACACCAACGCTTGCGTAGCACAGTGTAGTCAGTTGGACAGTAGGAGCCCTGCCATAAGCCACTTTTATCTTGCGAAGTAAAAATGTCAAATGCAACAAAGCAACACCTTGGTGAAATTAGCTACTTTGACAGACAGTTGATGAATATGTGAATTATCTGTGCAGGCGCACGCATAGCGATGTGAAGAGCTCTGGAAGTTTGTGACTGTGGTAAGTATCCAAACTGGTCACAAATTCACCACATCGCAACATTTGCGAAGGTCGGGAAAAGGAGAATGATTGTGAATTTGGACCTTTATGTGACGGTTCAGACTTCCATGAATAAGCCCCTTATTTTTACAATTGTAGTGCAATATAAGTATGAAAACAGTTAAACAATTGCTTACTGGGTGCCCATATATTTGGTTTAACAATATACATTGCCATGAACTGCCACTTACAAATATGGAATATTTCATCTTAAACAATTACAAGTCAGTTCTGAACTGTAGGTCAGGCTTGATTGGCATCCCTTGGCATAAATGGGCTGTTGAGCACTTGCCCGTCATTACGTTAGCCTTTAAAGGAAAATCGGAAAGAATCTGCAGAGATTTAGTTCAGTTCTTTATGATATGAAACTCGCAGAGGCTTTGAGAAAGAAACATCTCATAGGCTCAGTATAGATACTTGTGTCCCGTGCCAATATAAATTCATAATATTCCCACACTAAAAAGAAAGTCAAGGTAGCTTTTTTTTATCATATAGGCCCACTCCTGCCCACCTTTCAGAAAGATTTCATTTTCAGTGTTCCATAAAAAAAGAAAACTCTTTAAGTAAAAGAGGGAAATATACCAAATGTGGAGGGGCTTACAATGATATTAACAGTCCTGCTGGATGCATTCCTTATGACCCCCGCCCCTTCTCTTTACAAGGGAAGAATGGCTTTCATTTGTGCTTAAAGGAAACAGAACAACTCTACTTCCACAGAAATATGTTGCTAGCCCATCTGGCAGGAAATGATTTGTAACATAAACAGACTTTAAATAAAATCACTTATGCAATCCACGCTTATGTATTCCACACCTTTTTCTTTTTTGCTCACACACAGACCCCCTTCCCTCCCTTAACTTCTATTTTAGTCTAATGTATATACCAGTTATTGCCTCCCCACTCTGTATTTCTCACTGTCCTGTAATTTAACCCTTAGTTGCCCTTTATCTACCCCCCCTACAGTTTTATTATTCTTATTGTTATGGTGGAGGGGGGGGGGTAACTAACAACAGTCAGAAAAATAACAAGTCCCCTCCCACGTCATAGTACAGGGGACAAAGCTAAACCCTCTCACTCCTAGTGGAAAGCACAAAGCCCCCCTCCTCTGTTAGAGAAGGGGAGGTAGGGGAGGTAGAGGAGGAGGAGGAGGAGGAGAGCCACTAGGCAGTCACAGTGAATGGGGAGGAGGCTTGAGCTCTGTCTGCACCTTCCAGTCTCTTATCTGTGATCCGCTTTGCAGCTAATAAGAGAAAAGAGCCACTCTGCAGCAGCCGCCATGGGAGTAGAAGGATGCACCAAATGCATTAAATATATGCTTTTTATCTTCAATTTCATCTTCTGGGTGAGTGTGAGCCTTGTTTGCTTGGTGCTAGGCAGACGTGGGAGTGTATCCATATATATATAGTAATGCCGGACCATCCAGCACTGATTGTGCAGGAGCAGGATTTACTCTCCATGTGCCACTCAATGCTGGGGAGGCATTAGGGCAAATGGGTGGGGGGTGTCCCTCTCTCCCCATATAATACTCTGAGACAGGCGATTTTACACTGTGCAGAGGGGGTAGCCTGCCATTCTACATGTAGTTTATTGTGGATGTGAGGAGGTTTTTAATTCAGCCCCCACCACTGTCTTGGCTTCTAGCAAACAACAGATCCTCTGCAGGGTCTCTAACACCACGTGTTGCAGGGGGTCATTGTGGGCTGGAGTGACTGTGCGGGCAGCCAAGCCCCTCCTTACAGCCAACTCCATGTTTGCCAGGATTATCATGCCCATCGGATTGGCAGCAGTGGCAACCATACTCAGCAGAACTATATAGTGGGTTTTATGCTGGCAGCACATGTTTATACACAAAGATAGGGAAGGAGGAGTTCTTGCTTTGTAGAGATGCTTGTTTACAGGCAGGATAAAGAAGCAAGTGGGTTAACACATACATGGTGCGCAGGAACCATGCTACAAGTGCAGCAGAAATAAACTGCATAGGGAATATAATCCTGTATGAACTACATTTCCCAGCTTTAGTCCAATGGGGGATGCTGGGATGTAGGCAGCAACAGGTTGAAAGAAATCAGCGCTGTAACAGCTCCTGGATTTTCCAGAGGTTCCCCAAATGAATAATCCTGTGGTTAAGCACATGTTGGGCGTTGCACAGTAATGGGGGGAAATTATGGACTGCTGAGAATGTTTGTTAGCATATATTATATATAAATATATAGATAAATACATGCAAAGTGGCTGGAGTAGGGAGCATGCTATTTTTGCTTAATTTCTGTTTTCTGAAAAACAATTTAATTTATACAGTGATGTCATGGAACAATGTATGCAGCTTTATTAGGAATGTTTCATAAGCCTGGCAAAACTGAGCTCAGGATTTTCGCACCTAGTGTATCCAGTGTGTCACGTAAAAGTTTAATGATAATAAACCCTAGTTTGCCATCCTTATGTCTGATGTCATCATTGCTAATAAAAGGGGAAATGGCGTATAGACTTCAATATCACTTCAACGTTTAAAGGACCAGTAAAACCGTGAAGTTAAAAGAAATCTTATTTGAATTAAAATGGCAGTTATTCTGACACAGCGTCTTAAAAAAAAATATGTGAGCTCTGCCAATTTTTTGTTTTGTGCTGATCTGTTTTGCTGTTTGTGGACATGTTTTATCTGCTGCATAAACATTAATCCACCCGTCGCTGTTTTTGCAAATTATATAATATATGTGTACATGACTGGATGAGTACCGCTATGTGGAAATAAATGGATTTGTTTTTAACAGTGAACAATCGATTGATTTTGGAATTGCAAGGGTATAGTGAGAAATTACATACAGGACATTTTTGCGATGTTATTGACCGTTTCAACACAGACAAATATAAAAAGCACTGTATTATTTTACTGGAGAGTTTGTTTATATGGCGAGTATGTGCGTTTGAACTACAAATTGCATGACTAAGAGTTGTTTAGTATATCAATGGTCTTCATTCACTAGTTTACATATGCCTGTTTTAGATTTACTGGGAGAAGTCCATGGCTGGAGAGATTTCAGCAGCTGCAGCCGATAGCTATACCTCTTTGATATTTTATATTTGGGGTATGCACGCACCCTTATGGTTTACTTGATTGCTGATGGCTTGTAGTTTTCAATGAGCTCTGTGTTTTAAAATGCCCAATAACACCAAAATGGAGAAATTACCATTTGGATTGTCATTTCTTTATTTCGTCTATAGTATTTTTTTAAAGGACCAGTAAAACCAGAGGGTGCTTGCAGAAATGTTAAAGTTGATTTCCTTATTTATATTGACTTGGGTTCGTCTTTCTATTTGCTGATTACAAAACAAACCCCCTTCCACCACCCTTTGTGTAATAAAATGCTAGATCAGTGGAGGCGAACCTTTTTGATACCGAGTGCCGACGAGTGATGTCATACATCAGCGCCTGCCCCCAAAGTGCAGGTGCTGATGAGTGACATCATCGCACCTGTGTCTGGGCAGAGTTCTGTCTGCGGCTATCCTACCTAGATTGTTCCTGTGACGAGAGCTCTCTCTGGCAAGTGTGTCATAGGTTCGTCACCACTGTGCTAGATAATACATTTTAAAGGAGCACTGTAGTTCTAAAACGTTGTTAAGTAATTGTGTAGACTAGCAGCATTTCAGTGAAAAACCTACTGAAGTGCATGCGCAGAGAGATTCTTTTAGATCTGTGCAGGTACTTCAGTGGGTGATTCGCAGAGGTTAGGATGGGGGCGGGTACTTTGGCAACTTTGTCTACGTCAAATAGTCATATAAAGGAGAACTATACGCTTGATCCATATGCACAATCAGCTACATTTACACAATCCTATGCCCAGGATCATTGCTCCAAACTCCCTGATGAGAGCCCTCCTTAATGGAGAACTATACCCATAAGTTCAATATAGTTGATTGTGCCGAGCATCAGTAGATTAACTGTACTGAGGCACAATCAGCTTTAGGCTGGGTTCACACGAGCGTATGATGCGCAGCGCATCATACGCTCGGGTGATAAGAAGAAAATGCCTATAGAACTTCCTTGTTCCGGACAGACGAGCATATCGCGCGTGCATGCGCGAACGCCGGCCGTACGCTGGCTGTCGCATTTTTGCCAGCGTACGGCCAGGAACAAGGAAGTCTATGGGGCAGAGAAGCGCTGCATATTTATGGGTTCACACGAATGTATGATGCGCAGCGTTCATACGCTCGTGTGAACCCAGCCTTAACCTCAATGATCCTCTGCCCAGGATCGTGAGATGAAAGTCTCCCTACTGCAGCTCATTTCCCCCCTCTGTGTGTGATGTAGATCCTCACAAAATTCCCACCCTCTTCCGAATTTTGCTGAAACAGCCCAAAAGTGCATGCACTGATTCATTTTTTTTTTTTGGAATCAGCTATTTGTAATTTATGGGTATAGTTCTGCTTTAAGTGACTAAGTGATGTAGACAGTCATAAAGTACCCGCCCCCTTCCTAATCCCAGTGAAACACCCACTGAAGCACATGAACAGATCTAAAAGAATCTCTCTTATTTGGCAAAATAAGTCTTCTGCTAGTCTTCACAATTACTTAACAATGATTTAGCGCTATAGTGCTCCTTTAATGAAGTGATAGCAAGCCCAAAGAAAATGTGTTTTTTAAAAAAAAATAGAATATCTTACTTTCCAGAAATCTTTTTGAAGTTTTGGAAGCATAAATTGAATATATGTAGTAGGTATAAAGATAAATGGATTGGTTTTATTTTCTTCGTCTTTTTTTCAATAATACCATCGTTTTCAAATGTTTTCTCCTGCTGATTTCCTATTATTTATGGTTTTGAGCTGATATTTCTATTTGATAGCCTCATAGAGTATATAATATTAAAAAAAAATTGTATAATATTAAACAAAACATTAAATATGTGTGTGTAACATTTTTGCTGGTGATAATAATGAATAACTGCCACGTTAATAGGTTGTTATTGGTCCTTAAAGGGCCCATACCTTTGACCAGTGCATATAATGTTTCTATAAAACAGATAAGAAAACAAATGAATCTTGTTTATAAATTGGAATGCTTACTGCAGTACTAAATGGGTGGGATGGCTGAGGTGATCAGTATGCAGGGCTGTGGAGTCGGTAAGCCAAAGCCCGACCCGACCCGACTCCGACTCCTCAATTTCCCCTAACTCCGGCTCCGACTCCACCAAAATGGGCTCCGACTCCACGACTCCGACTCCACAGCCCTGTCAGTATGTTTATTAAAGTGGACCTATCACCTCCAAACAACATTAGTTTATAAAATAGAGACAGTCTATAGCAGACCTGGGCAAAATACAGCCCGCGGGCCACATGCGGCCCGCTAAACCTTCCATACCGGCCCGCCGACCCGATCCGAGGTGAGTGTGTAGTCTCATTTCCGCATCATGTGGCCACATCGTGTCATGTGTGCGGATGCGGAAATGAGCCCACATGCATCCTGGATCGGACCAGCAGACACAGTAGGTTGGATGCGCGCAACACTGGCAAATTCAGGCTGGCGTATATTCGGAAGGCGCTTTCATATTGCACTTACCCGACGCAGTGATCTCTGCATTCACGGCTTCTTCTATCTGGCCGCATTCTTCACATTGCGTATATGCGCCGGCCAAACACGCGACGTGAGGCATTAAAGCATGTGCTCGCTCACGTCATATGCTAGTGTGACCGGAATAAGGTAAATTACATGGGGATTCAAGACACGTGTTTTTTTATTTTTTTATTTAAGCGCATTGTTCATGTGCAGTGTTAGTTTACGCTAGTGTGGCCCGGGCCTGAGGCTGGGTTCACACTAGCTGATTTTCACCTGAGCAGGAAAAATAGTCTCCATTGTTTCCCTTGGGATAATCCACACAGGCTATTGTGTTTTGCACCATAGACAATAATGAGCCTAATCAAAAAAACTCAGCTGAAAATCAGTTACTGTGACCCCGGCCTAAAAGAAAAGGAACTCCAAAATGAAAATGCCTCAGATGCATTTATAGTTACTTGAATTTGGGCACTCGTCCTGAATATATATCATCTAAAGCAGTGGTCCCCCAACCTTTTCTGGATCGGGGGCTGATTCCCTGACCCAGAAAAGGTTTGATGGACTGGTGGGAGGGTGGGTGGAGCCAATGCACGCTGTGGCCACATGACGGTGATGCACCTTGTGCGTGTGCCACCATCAGGTGGCCCAGTGCCTAGGGGTCCACGGACTGCTAGTGGCCCGCGGCCCAGCATTTGGGGACCCTTGATCTAAAGCACCATAGAAAACAATGGGATTGGATGAGATCTGTTAAACAGCATGGCTGCTGTCAGTAAAGATAAAAGCAGATAGAAAGCAATGAAAACATTCAAGAGTTTAACTTCATAGATAAGATTTTCAAGTGCTGTATTTAAATAACTGGCATACTAATACAAATGGGAATTTTTATTTTTTGTTACTGGTCCTTAAGTATTGTGTAGTTCTGAGATAATCTGATCCTTTTTTTCTTATCTCTCTTTTTGTACTGCCTCTACTTTTCTGGTTTGCTCACAGGAAAATGAATTTAATGCATGATTGTGTAATGTTCTGATTTCTTTTAATTTTCAGACTCTGTTCAAAGGGGGCTTATTTATCAAGGTCATTTAGACCTTTTCGCTGCAATTTGATTCGTATCGCCATCTTCTGCCACATAATCATCATTTTTTCTTTTCGCCACATTATGTAGTGCTGAGTAAAATGTATCAATATTGAAAAAATATCTATATCGATAAATATTGATGCATTGATGCCACTACACTTTACATTACTTTCAGTGGAGCTCATTTTCCATTGATATCGCTGATGTTTGCAATGGGGACTTAGAAAAAAAAAAAGTTCATAGGGAATTGGCCATCCTCAACCAGGCAAAGATTTTCAGCGATAAAAAATTTCTTAAGGGGCTTAATAGATATTGATATCGATATTTTTGACCTAATTAAAGGTATATCTATATCGATGCACCAGGAGAAAAGTTATTCGATTTTTGTAAATATCCCCCATAGTCTCTTGCAGTCTCACTTGGAAAACGTTGCCTGGATAGACACTAGCAACCTAGAAGAAAGTTTAAATGCCATACTAGAGAGGTTCAGAACAAAAAAGATTCATAACGTCAACCACACGAATTTAAATGACCAATTCAAAAGGATCTTAGAATACACTGAGTGAAATTTATTAAAATCGAAAATGCCATTTTCGACAGAAATATTTGGAAAATGACATTTTCGATTTTGGAAATCCGAATTTTTATTCGGAATTCTGATTTTTCAATCGGAATTTCGAATAAAAATTAGAAATTTCGAGTTTCCCCTTTCTTCTAGTAAATATAACGAGTGGTGCTTCCATGCGAGCACCGATCGTTACATTAGGCTGCTCAATACAGCATCCGCTGGGGAGACTCATCTCTCCCCAGCGCTTCCTGGTTGGCCTTAGCCAATCAGGAGCTGCTGATGTCACAGATGACATCAGCGGCGGACAATTCAATTGGCTTGCGTGCTGACGTCACGGATGACATCGGTGACGGCCAATTCAATTGGCTGAGCGCTGCCAATTGACATCATCCTTGATGTCAGCGGCTCCTGATTGGCTAAGGCCAACCAGGAAGCTCTGGGGAGAGAGATGAGTCTCCCCAGCGGCTGCTGTATTGAGCAGCCTAATGTAACGAGCGGTGCTCGCATGGAAGCACCGCTCGTTGCATTTACTAGAAGAAAGGGGATACTCGAAATTTCGAATTTGTATTCAGAATTCTGATTAGAAACTCGGAATTCTGAGTTTTTAAATCGAAAATGCCATTTTCGAAATATTTCTATCGGAAATGGAATTTTGGATTTTAATAAATTTCGCCCACTATCTAACTTATTAAACATTACATTTTCTTGATTATGATAAAAAAAAAAAATCCTTTAGATTTATGTAAGGCTTTAAAGGTCCAATATGATAAGGGCTGCACAGTGTGTAATTATAAGGATTTTCTTAATCCACCACTTTATGCTACATTCTTATATTTATACTCTTTAGACACTAGGTTTTGTATGCAACTTCCTGTAATTTATAAACGGCTAGCTTTGAGGTCAGAACAAGCTGTTTATAACTAATGCAAAAATCACCCCAGTTCCCTTTCTAAAAGCATTCTTTTGAAAAATAATAATACTTTATCTTGCTTTTTGCCTCTACTTCAACTTTAGGCTGGGTTCACACTGGTGAGTTTTCTTCTGAGTTTTTTTTTTAAAAAAAGAACACTTGGTGAATAAACGCCGGCCCATTCACACTGGCGAATTTTCCTACACATTTTAAAACAAAATAGCATTCGAGCTGGTACTTCCATGTAAAACACATCACTGTCTTGGCACTTTTCCCTCCTGTGTGACCACTATTGTTACTAATTATGTTACGTTTTTCGGGTTGAGTTTTACGCGGTCGAAAAAAGCGACACGAAGCGTTTTAGCGCATGTTCCGCTCTTATGAAATGCTAGTGTGTCATGTTTTTTGGCATGGGAGTATTTTCATAATTTTTTTGCCATTTGCTTTTTTTGAAACAAATGCAGAGTATAATAACTTTGTGTGACAGCATGAAATGTTGATAATTTACTTTAGTATAACATAATACTTACATACCCTTAATGAAAATGATAAGCCCCTTTCCAGTAAAAAATAGTGTAGCCATTTTGTAATTTATAAGGATATTACAACTTACTTGAGGGGATCCAAGGTGGCATATTTATAAAGACCTCCTTGATCTTTTCAATTTGTTCCACCTTGTTTTGCCATTTTTTTACTGTTAGTTTCAATGTCACTGTACTTTGGATTCCACTGATTTATATCGGGTTGATAAAATATTTTTGCTGTCAGAAAAAATCTCTGCTGATAAATCACGATCTGTTGAAAGTGGCACACCTTGTATCGTTTTCCTATGATCAATATCCTTTCTCAATGGGAAATCTTTTCTAATCGTTGCTGTCACAAGACCAACTCCATAGGAAATAATGTTTTACACCAGCCTGAGGCAGGATAAAGACTTTTGGGCGATACAGTTCAATTTGAACTTGTCAAAAAATGTCTAAATTTTATTAATGTCCTCTAGAATGTTCTAGTTTTAGGATTTAGTATTTTGATCTAGTTTGTTCGGGAAGTCTACAATTCCCCTCATTCTATGTCAATTATAAGTGGGAGTCAGTGGCAGACAAAAGATCTGGTTGGTGCTTATTGATTCTTTTATTTTAATTAATACATTTCCCATGATGCAATATGTTTTTCAGTTATAGATAGAATTAGTTGTAGATAAATGTCCTTATTAACATCTTGTTTTCGGAATTGTAGCATAGAAAAGTCTTTACTATAGTGATATCTCAGAACATGTATAACTGAAATGCCTACAAGAACCAGGATGCAATGTGGTTTTTAAATCACATGAGGACAGCAGTGGCAGCAAAATATTTCATCAGCTTTGTGCTGTTCCTGTAACATCGCTCAAGCTACTGCAATGCTTAGTGGTATCTATTTTTTGTACCGAATAGTGCCTAAAGACTACATATACCATGACCCCTATAAAATATTTACTTACTAATGGGTTGCAGTGACAGTTGGAGGTGTGAAGTAGCAAAGTGGAACAATACTCTTTTTTTTTTTTTTTTTTTAAAGTTATAAGCTGCTGTTTCTTATGTTAGAATTAGCAGTTTATACTTTTTGAATTATTGTATGTAAATTGTAGTGCTGCTGTGTGTGCTTACTTATAAGTATATTTTTTTTAAAATCCAAAATTGAACATGGTCACTGGTCAATCTGATTGGTTAATGGTTTAAACTCTCATTGCACTGTTACATTTACAAGGTCCAGCGCAGTCTGTGTCAGTGTAATCTTTTATTGCGCCAGAGCGCCTCTGCAAGACTGAGTATACTTGGCTCTAGCTTGTGTAATTTCTTAAAGGTATGTATGTGTGTTGTAAGGCCATATATATATTTATATGTATGTGTATAATCTGCTACCTACACATATAGAGTTTCTACAAGAGTAAATATTTCATTGCCCCTTTTAGTTAAAGTTTTCCCTTATTCATGCGGAAACTATATGTTTCCATTATTCATCAGGTTGGCATTATTGCCGCCTCCAGATTTTTTTTGCACCTTACCTTTATATCCAGGCTTGCTTGTTTGCCTTTCCGGCACGGTTTCATGCCCTCTTTCAGTAATTCTCGGTATTCTGCCCTCCAGGGAATGCCCTTTGCCTTACTCAGTACTGATTTCTTAATTTCACACTGGCTGAAAACTAGATGTTTAATGTTAATGCATATGCCAGTTAACCATTTAGGGTACATGCACAAGGGCATGTGGGAATATCTAAATGCACATTAAACTCTCCTGTGAATGCAAATTCACTCAGCATTCATTGCCATGCATTTTAAATCACTTAGATTGTAAGCTCTAAGGGGCAGGGACCTCCAACCTCTTGTGTCAATCATAACCTGGCACTTAAAGTGTTCTTATGCTTGTAAGTTACTCACTTGTATTGTGTAATGCACATTTCCCATGTCTGTACTATATTTGTATTGCTGAATTGTACAGCACTGTGTAAATTTGTGGTGCTTTATAAATAAAATTATACATGCATACATGCATATAAAGAACAATTTTCAAAGAATACATAATCCCATTATATTATGACATGCGTCAATTAATAATAGCTGATGAAGTACATTTAGTAGAACACATAATAAATATATATCACATAAGAAAACTTTATATATATTAATATATTGAATTGTAAATCGAATCAAATGCACTATCCACATATAATCTGAAAATTGTGAGGTAAAGCAACTGCTAAATGCCAAATTTATAAAGGGAAATTCATCACAAGAGGTCTATTAACCTGTAGAGACCAATAATCAAGTTGGCATTTACCGGTGTAAGGAATCTAGAATTATGAAAGCCAGTTTCAGATTGGTTGTTATGGGTGATTAGTCCTCTGTAAAAATTGCCACTCGGTGGTTTCCGCTACACTTGTAGTTTGTTAAATTTAACTTTTCCTTCTGCCTATGAAATGCTGATCACTTTAACAGCGGGTAAGGAGGGCAAAGGAAAAATGTTTTAACTTGCTTAATAGTGCCTGCAGCATATATCCAAACATTCCCTTTTAAGAAGGACACCTATGGAAAGCGCAGTGTGCAATGCTGTACTGGAATACATTCAGACCTGTAGAAGGCATACAGGCACACACAGGACACTAACACAGAGGGATTTTAATGCAGATTTTTCTACTGGATTCTGTGAATGTATCTTAATTGGAATATTTGATGATGATAAAGCTTCTGCACTAGAGGCCTTGTTTTTTCTTGTGTCTCCATTAAGGTCAGCGCTATTCTCTACTTTTTGGAAAAAACATGATATAAATAGAACTTGTGGATGAGGGATTGTGCTGCAGACCTGGAGTGACAGGAGCCTACACTAGGATTTCATTTTTAAGTGACTATATTTAGAGCAGGGGTCGACAAATGCAGAGTCGCGGACCACTAGCAGTCCCCAGGCTCCTCGGCACTGGGCCACGTGATGGTGATGTGCGCACTTGCCCCGCCCACCGGTCCATGAAACCTTTTCTGTATCGCGGAACCGGTCCCCGATCCAGAAAAGGTTGGGGACCGCTGATCTAGAGTGCACGTGTTTCTTTTCTTGCATACAGGCTTGGAGAAGTGTGAAATATACCTAATGCAGGTCTGAATATATTTCAGTGCAGCTATGTGTTTTTCAAAAGGTATCCCTCTTTTAAAGGGAATGTTGGGATATATGCCTACAGTTCCTTCTTTAAGGGGCTGCATGATGCTAGCAATTTTATTGCTGTAAGCAAAGCTAGGGAACTATATCAGTAGTCCGGGTCCAGTAACCCAACCTTATGAATCAGATGTTTGCTTTAAACTGTAGAAAGCTGTGAATGCTAACTGACGAATGGCTGCCGCTGGTTACCAGACCTACGCAATCTTTTTTCTGTTGGTAAATTCCCCCGTGTGGCTGTTATGCTGCATCTGTGACTTTTGCATGCTGGTTGATAATATCACTACTGGCAGCAGCTATGAGAACGCCCGACATCCTACTAATAGTATATATTTTTTTGCATTTGTTTCCAGTTAGGGTTTTTTTTTTGTAAACCTTATGTCATCTTGCTTCTTTGAATATCTGTGAATTTGCTTATTGCATTCAGGCTGTGAGGGTTTCCTGGTAGCCAGGAACTCCTTTACTGTTTATACCGAGTATTGAATTTGTGGAAAATTTCATAAAGCTGGCATTAATACCAGGATAAAAGATCAATGCCACGTGGACAAAATGTTTTATTCCAGCATGTATTAGCTATGCCAATTTGGTGTTATGTAAGTGTACAAATTAATATTGGAAATAACAATTTTGCGCCATTTTACAGAAACTGTAATTGGTTGCACTAGTAAAAATACTTTTCATTGCTCAAAATTTTATGCCAAAGAAGTTTTCAGTTTACCCAGTAAGTTGCTTTTAGCGCACTTTCGATTTTCACTGCACTAACAAAAACAGGAAGTTAGCTGCCAGTATGTTAACTATTGGTATTAAAGGGATTATACCCAAAGTCTAAATTTCCATTTAGTATGTATAATTACCGGTACTTTATGCTTCAAGGGGATGTTCACTTTCGTTGTAGTAGCCACCTTTTTTTGTAGATTTGAAATTAACTTTTTGATTCAAACTTCTCCTGTTTTCATTTAAAAGGAGCAGTTTAATAACCAAAAGTGATATTAGATATATCTAATGATCACTGTTAAATAAATCATTTTGGCAAAATGTGCCCTTTCATTTTATTTTGGCCTTTAAATTTATAGATACTTTTTTTTTTTTTTTT
>JAKJJM010020863.1:0-16764 GCA_021901965.1 Pipa carvalhoi | reverse complement strand
TATCCTAATGAATTTTTTACCCCAAACTGTTTCATTTATGTTATATAATCACTGACTATGTAAAAATGTGAAAATCAGGGAGGTGATAGGTCCACTTTAAATAAGAGTGTATTGTCATAATGTGACTTTGTGAAATAAGTCTCTTCTCTGTCTCGAATGTGGACAGTTGACTACAATAGAACTTCAGTATCTAACAAATACTTTGGAGTGCAGAAGTGGAACCTTTATGTTTCCTATAACTTCACAATTTTTCCAGAAAATTGCCAGCTACACCTATTTATGAAATGACGTTATTAGACCTGATCATGAATATTCTTTAGCTTTTTGCCACATTATACAAGTTGGGCCATATTTACTAAAGTCAGAAACTTTATTATCACCGTTTTTGACCTATATCGCTGTTATTTTTGGGGATTTGGGTAATTTCACTGGTAACAATTTATCAAACTGTAATTTTTAATTTCTCGTGGTGAAGTTATGTGGTAAATTTATCAATATCAATATAATTTAACACTATATAGCGATGATGGCTTTAACTGTAAATTTCTATGTAAAATTTAACATTTTGATATCCTTATGTATATCAATATTCATATTGTTATATATACGCCATTTTCAACAAACAGAACTTTGGAACTAAGATCACACTCAGTGCCCATTGAAAATAATGAATAAAACCACTCAGAATGGTGAAATATAATGTAGCCGAAATTGACTGGAAAAATCAAACACCTACTCTACTAAATGTTGGGATAAAATTCTTAGTGAAATTATCTGCAATATTGATATTATCGATCAGATGGGAATGATATACAACGAAAACCAGTGCCAGAAACCTACAAAGGGGCATAGTAAATAGGAGAAGAGGTCAAAATCGGTAAAAAACACACAATTTACTATTCAATTTCAAAAGGAAAATCTATTTGAATTTAGTAAATATGCCCCGATGTGTACATACAACATCACAGTGACATTGCAGCAAATTTTGGAATTTACTGACTTATCAGATTTCAGTTCTCCAAAATGACTATTACTAAGGTGACATAACAGCCAACTGGCTACAAAACTAGGCTAACCAAATGCTAACCAAATGGCAGCAGAAGCTAGGAACTGAAATAAATGTAAATTAAGCAGTTGTTGCTATTACATTATACAAGTTATATGATGACTAAACTGCTACTAAATGGTGACATTGTTAGTATTATGTCAATTCTTTACATTATGCATGTTTGTAAATGATTTACTGTAATACACTACAAGAGAAACGACAAAACACTCCAACACAGTTTACTTGAAGGTGGTATGACTATGTCAGATGGTGAATATGTACTGTTACAGCACAGAATAATGGGTTTATTGAATGAATTCAGGAATTAAAATTCACACTTTAGTAAATAATCTGTTAATAGATAAATTTCATAGGTATCTTATATTACAAAAACAATCTACTGTTCTTTATCAAATATTGTCTTTTATTTTAGATTGACTGGGAAGTGTCTCATAAAACATGATTGATCTTTTATCCTACAACAAGAATGGCTGAAGATCCAACATGCAAGAATAACTTTTCCTGTTGTGTCTCTGCTGACAATGATCATTTGAATTGCCATGAGACACAATAATGCAATGTTTTTCATTGTGTAGCGTTCTGCTGCAGTAGGATTTACCCACTGAAGCAAAGATAAGATGCTATTATCAGTAATTTGTTGCTAGTGCACAACAATATTAAGGGATAAAGAAGCATCCAATACCTTGTATTTGGTGTTATTCTTTGCAACAGTTTAGGATTTATGTTTAGCTAACGTGAATGATAAATCCTACAGTTGTAACGTGCTATGAATATATAGTGTAAGCCTACACTGAACACAGAAGTTTTCCTAACACTGCTCATCTTTCTCATGTGTAGTTATTCTTTTTACTTTGTACAGTCGCGTAAGGTGGTATCATTATTACACAAACATGAAAATGATATATATTAGCAAATTAAAGAATCTCCTTGTTACCATTGCTGAGAATGCTTGTTATGTGTATTATGTCTGGCTTCAAATACTAATAAAATATTTAAAATTATATAAATATATTTTATAAACAGAATCGACAACCTAGCACACAAGCAATACTGTTTAAATGCTATGACTTATTGTAACCCCATTTATAACACTATTGAAATAACTTTATTAAGATGGTCTATTAAAAGTAGTGCCAGACTGAGATCACAGTTACCTATTTGCTTCACGCCTTAGTCTACACCCATTAATTTACCATGTCCCTTTCCTTAAATAATTACATATGCATACCCTATACAAAAACCATTACATATACATTTACACAGACACATTTGCGCACACCCGCAAAAATATATTTGTATACACATGTTCACATATATACCCATATTCTGTACAATTACTCCAAGAGTTACCCTGAGCAGTTTTCCACATATGCAGAGTACTTCACTTTTCCTCCACCCCCAGTGCTGTGCAGTTTTTTCTAAACATGCCCTCTTAATGCTATGTAGTTTTCCCCACTCTCACACAACCCATAGTATGCAGCTCCCAACATGTGCAATACACCCCCTATTATCTGCAGCCATGGAACCGTTCTAACTGAGCTGCCAATAGGCACAGGCCTCTCCTGTCTATAGAAAAATTGGAACCCTTCTAACTAAGCTGCCAATAGGCACAGGTTTCTCCGGTCTATATGAATATTGGAGCCTGATTAAAAGACTATAATTATGTTGCTACTTTAGCATTTAAGCTATTGTTTAGGAAAGTAGAGTTTAATTGCTTCTGTTTTTTAGTTATTTATTATACAGTATATTTACTAATACTACTGTAACAGAATTAGTTTTATAGTTTTCAATAACTTAGTTTTCAGTAAGCCTTCCTAAAACAGAAGGTATTCTCAATGCAGATTTGGAGGCTTTTTTTGCTTTTCACCTCCCCATAAGCTTCTTATTGTCCTGTATTAGTATTAGACAAATATACCCCTTCACTGTAAAATCCAACCCAAGATTCCTCAAACTCAAGAATTAGATCTCTCTTAGTCTGTGCTTAACTTTGTGCCTGATTGCTAATTAAATAGACCATAGTGACCAGAAGATCATTTACATGCAAACAAGAGTCACACTCAACAAAATGGTAAATATTAAAAAAACAAGACTGATTGCAAACTGTCTACATTTTCAACATATATTCCAAGGTGAAAAATCCCATTAAGTTCTCTGTTAACAACCAGAATAAACACTTCACCTATTTGATTCAAAGTTTACTCTGGTGGATTTGTCGTTCAGTAGTTAAATATAGCAATATTACATTATATTATACCATTATAGTATTAACTTCTACACTTGAATATATGATGTTTAATGTGCACCTAATAGTTGTGAAATATGACAGAAAGGAATATCATTAGTCCTATAAGGGAAGCTTGACTTTCTAGCAAATCTGACCTTTCAATCCAATAAAATTTTATTAGCCTATAACTCAAGAGAAAGCTTTTACCTAATTCATAAATGTTAATTTTAAAATGACTTTCCTAAAACAAAGCAAAGGCCATATATGTGAATGGACCCTAAAATTGCTTTCAATGTATGGAAATTTATTTTTTGTTCTTTTATTTCCTTTTTAATTGATTATTTTCTAACCCATTAAAGAAAACAGTTAACTTGTTATCCCATTTCGAATTTAGTGGTTCTGTAGATTCCACCAGCTTTTTGGTGCATACTGAAAGATACTACAGTAGATTTTACTTTTATGGACACCTTTATACACAACAGGTGCCTGAACTACAAGTTAAATACAATTTGGCAACACATTGCTATTTGAAATGGCTGCAATGCATCCTGGGTGGCATGAATATGACCTCAAAAAAAGTAGGTCTGTCCAGTAGGCTGAGACAGGATAAATGATATATTTCAGTATACTGAAGTCTAGTGCAATATATGTTTTCATACTTTTTTGACCAGTTTTTTTATTTTATTTTTTGAGTTTGAGCATTCTAATTGGTTAGTGTCCATATATGTCTTCTATTTTCAATGGCTGTTGGGTAAAGCATTTTTAAACCATAGAGGGGAAGAAACTATGTTAATATCCATAAAATATTATAAACTATTTATTCTAGAAAATAAAGTTTATTTAATTACCATTATATCACAATAACACAAGATCACATTTCCAAAATAAGCAACATCTGTTAAATTTATATTACTCACTGCTGTGTCTATTTAAACCATTATGTACTCTGTAAATGGGGGCCTTGGTATACTTGTGAGGTCATTTGAGGTAGAAAAAAATAAGAAATTCTAAGTATTTCCTTACTATTAACCATAAATAAAAGATGAAAAAAATAATAATGAAATAATTTTGCCTATTTATAATAGTTACACTGCTTGTTCTCCTCAGGGAGTAAAAGAATATTTTTTTGAAATCCTCTATTTACTGTATTAAATCTGAACCATAAACACTGATGGATAAAACATATACATTTCTGCTAAGGAAACTGTGATGTTGCACATTATATGGATTTGAGTGAAATTAATGCTCTATGTTAAAGGTGAGATTTTATGCCCTGCCTTGAATTGGAAATAATTTGTGTAACTACATTAATTTTAGGAATTAAGTCTACACATGTAAGTACATGTAAGAATTAGAAAAATAATGGCAACATCTCTTCAGCTGGGTTGTTCACCAACCCAAAGTAGCATGAGAGCAATATATAACATATATAACATAAGGAGGAATATATTCCATTCCCTTCTCTCTTATGTTCTTTTTGTTCCATGAGAAACAAATGGAAGGAGGCCCTAAAACCATGGAGCATTCCTTACCAGGACATTGGACACTTATTGGCAGTCTAATTGGGGGTGGGCACAAGGTATACGGTAAATGTTTCAATTATACTAATGCAATGCCCAAAGCATGTTATGGCAATGAATAAACTATAGCCGCCAGGCTACATTAATCACTCGACACTCTAAGTAGTGCTTTCTTTTTTGGAGTTTTTCATTTACAAACATTTTTTTTTTATGTAAGCCCCTTCCTCTTTCCCCTATTCCCTCTTCAGCTGATCTGTTTGGAATCACATGTCAGTATCTTAAAAATTCCAAAAAAGATCAGAAAGAAGCATGTGGGCTGCAATTCTCTACATTCAGTTCCATATTCCCGAAGCTCCGAATATGCCTTTGCGAATTTATTTCTGCGAAATGCATGAGGAGCGCCACTGAAATGGTCACGGACGCGCTTCATGCACTTGAAAAACAGGTGAACAGAGTTTTGTCTGCCGTTCGCAGAAACTCTGTTCGCCTGTATTTGTCCATGACAATTTCAGCGGCGTGCCTCATGCACTTTGCGGAAATGAATTCGCAAAGGCACATTCGGAGCTACGGGAATATGGCCCTAAACATCTGCAAAATTCTTATTGATATTCAAAATTGTCAGGCCTTTTAGTTAATTATCTAACTTAAGATTCAAGACTGAACAGCTGGAGAATCAGCACTGGGCAAGTGCTGCCTCACAACCCTTAGGCTAGGTTCACACGAGCATATGATGCGCAGTGCATCATATGCTCATGTGATAAAAAAAGTTGCGCCGTGCATCCCTATGGAACTTACCTTGTTCTGGCCACACACGCGCATAACGTGAGCGCGTGCAAGTGCGAACACTAGCCGTCGCAGTTTTGCTAGCCTACGGCCGGAACAAGGCAAGTTCAATGGAATTCGCGGTGCGGCTAGGTTTCAGAAAGGTATGATGCGCTGCATTATAGTTATGCCCCTTTTTTGAAGTTTAATTCCTTCTTTGTATTGGTTTGTGTTCTTTCCATCTCTCTCACTGCTGGTTGCAGGAACAATAAGACTAGGCAGGGGTTTGTTTACTTAACAGATAAAGGGGGTCATTCCGGTAGGTCCGAATTTTCTGTCCCGAATTCACTTATAGCGAACTCCTATTATGAAATTGCGACTGCGACAATAAAAATTGTCGCAGTCGCGACTTTATAATGGGAGTTCGCTATCAGTGAATTTGGGACGGAAAATTCGGACCTACCGGAATGACCCCCAAAAGATGCCTGTAACCACAAGGAAGAAAAACAATCTCAAAATGATACAAATCAAGTATTCATTAATATCTTTGTTACCAGTAATATATATAAATAACTGCTATGCCTAAAATTAGATTGTTTCTTTATCTAATATTGCTGGTCCTTAAAAATGTGTGCTTGACTGCAGATAACTGTGTTTCATTATCTATGTCTCTTGTAAATTAAATTGAATATCTTCAAGTTAATGTGACACCAGTCAGCCTTGACCTACTTATAGTGTTAATGGACATGTGGTGTCAATGTAAGTTCCACTGTACCTATCCCAAGGGAAACAATCCAACACCTGTCATCTCACCAGTTCTCTTCTAAATGTAGGTAATATTAATATTCAAATTTCTATCAGGTTAAATATTATCTGCCCCTAATTAATATCGTACAAGCAATCTGGGTTTATACACGGCCAGCATACTTATCAACTCAGAGAGGATGGTAGACTTAATTCCCATTACCCAAAAAAGCAAGAAACATTTTCTGATGCTTTAGAAGTAGGACATGTAGAAAATGCATTTGGCATAGTATTTTTGCTTTATGTATTAAAAGTTTTAAATATATTTGGATTTTAGGGCCACCTTTCAGATTCATCTCATTATTTTACTCCTCCCTAATTCTCTCCTGGAAGAGAACCTACACTCTCTCCAAATGCAGTATCAGATGGATTGGAGAGAAAAACACAAATTCCTAAAAAAAACAACAACCTTGTAGACATATACTAATACAATACTATCAGGTTTCAGAAAAAAAATCTCTTCCGTTCAAAAACGAAGCCATTTTGGAATAAAGTTTTCCATCAGATTTTTGTTTGTACAAGCATTCATTCATCAAATCCATCCAAACTTAACCTTTTATAACTTGAAAGATGGGGGCGAAAGGGTCAATAATGTAATTTTTGACCTTTTGCTTGTATTTGCGGTGAAAAATGGGCAAAAAAGTCATTTTCGACTTTGGTAAATTTTGCCCTTAAAAGGGAAGTTTCTACAAGTGCTCTAACTAATTTTCTTTATGACAGGGAAATGGCCAGTATAAGAAATAGGCCTAAACAAAAAAAGATTAGAAATTGATAAAGTGGGACTAAAATTATGCCCTAAGAGACACTGTTTTATAGATTTTCTTTACTGCATTCCTAGACCTATACAGTGATGAATACAGTGCAACAAAAATCTTTTTATATGCTACCTACTATAAACAGTAAAATGATACTTACACAATCCTACATTTTCATACATCTACTTGCCTACATATAGGGGGTTATTCTCTAAAGTGAGAATTCGACTGTCAAATTCGCAAACAGCGGATTCCCATAGTAAATCCACAACTGCGACAATTCTACCATTATAAAGTCACAACAATTTCTAAAGTTCCAGCTTTGACAACATTTACTTTGTAAAGTTGCGACAGCGACAATATTTTCATTATATAGTTGCGACTGTCTTTATCTGGCGAATTCACATCTTTACATGACAATTCGGAATTTAGAGAATAACCCCCTTAGAGTACCCCATTTTATAGCTATTTCTTTGAGGTACCACAATTTATAGTTCCTTTGGTAAAGTAGTTTTTTTTCAGTAAAATGTTAACCACTTGTATTTTTACATACTTCATGTTTTGATCTGTATCTTTTGATACATTTTCTTGATGCTCACCGTATTATTGGATGCTCTTTCTGCTTCGTAACCTTTGTACAAAGATATATTCTTAATAGAAAAAAAAAATAAATTAAAATTTTTTTTTTATTCAGCAAAAAAAAGCATTTCTTTTGAATGGGACTACTTGATCTTAATGTACTGTATAACGTTAACTTTACTTTTAAAATGAATAAAAATAATAATAGGCCCACTGTGCTTTATTTATGTTGACAAAGTCCTAAAAACTTTGGAAGGGCTAATTTATTAATCTGCAAAATATAGATTATTTAAAAACAAAACCATTTTGCAATGTATGAATTTAGTTCTATTTGTCAAATGCTATTTCAAAACATGCTATAAACATGTGAAAACCAACAATAATTAATTGCCAGTTTAATGCATTATTTTCTCCCTTTCTTGGGTGTTAGATGTTACCTACTAATGTTACTAGTAGGGAAAATGTATTATTACAATAAAAAATAACCTTTGTGGCACATTTAGTGCATGTTATCTAGATTGTAAGCTCTATGGGGCAGCGACCTCCAACCTCTTGTGTCAACCACAACCTGGCACTTAAAGTGATGTATCCTTGTGATATTATACTTGTATTGTTTATTGCACTTTTCCCAAGTCTGTACTATATTTGTATTGCTGAATTGTACAGCGCTGTGTAAATTTTTGGCACTGTATACATAAAATTATACATAAATTCATACGTTACCTTTAAATGCATTAATTGAAACTTTTGTCTCCTACTTTCTTTTTTTTTGCTAATTTTAAAATTATTTTATTCATTTTAACAAGATTCCTATTAGAAAATAATTGCTAAAGACTTCAATAACATTTCTTCAACCAAACAATGAACCAGAGGATATAAACAATATACACTTCCCTATGTTCTCTTTTTGGCTAAACTCTGCAAAGTGGTGAATATGTGACGAATTCTACGATAGTCACGAACTTACAGAGCTCTTCACATCACTTTGTGTGCACATACACAGGTACGTCTACTGTTGACTAAGATGTGAAGTGTGTCAAAGTTGCGAATGCAACTAGGTGAACTGCTGCAAATTCACCTGTTTGACTTCACCACTTCAGACTGGCGAATTGGGGGGTTGGCAGGACTCCAGTATTTCGTAAGGTGACTATTCATTCAAAATTGACAAAGGTGACTTTGACTAAGTGATAACATGACATAGGGACATAGAAATAGAATATTTACAGAATACAGTTATTGAGATATGGTGAGACTGACGTCATTGCCCTTCACTTGTCGAATTCACCTCACTCCGCATGATTTATCATCCTACTTCTATCTGACTGACTATGCCATACTACACATCCGACAGTGTTCACCACTGTCTGCCTGTTCGGCAAATGTATTCTCAGCTTAGTCAATATTCAAAAGTGAATTTGCGACTATTTTGGAGATGCAAATCAAATTGTAATGAGGTGAATATGACAGGTGTATTTGGTTTTTAATCAATAAGGCTCTCAGTCTCAGGTTGTATCTTGGAAATCTCCCCTTGGATTTTTTTTACCATCTCAAATCAAATTGAATCCTGCCAAATCACCGTTATCTTATCCGAAAAGCAGCTATATTGACATACTACCACTAATTCTATCATGTTACATAGTCTAACAATTTTTGGACTTTTAAAAATATCCCTCTTATTCTATAGCCTTAAATAATTAGCAATTTGTTACAGTGAAATATGTTTTTATAGAATCCAGAAGTCTTCAATGCCAGGACTGCTATGAATTTAAATCTGTACATGGTAGCAATGATTTCTCTCTCCCTTTGAGAAAAACTCAGCTGGTAAATCATTTAAATGAGTGCTGATGAAAATTTTAGTTGAGTGAAAAAACAACAATCTTATAAATGAACTTAGTTACCAAGGATGAAAGAAGCCTCACTTCTAAAAGCACATTCTACATTACCTACCACTGACAAAGATGAAAGGTAAACAAAATGAAAAAATGAAGATCACCTCTGGTTTTAGTAAAGTAAAAGAACAAACTTTGCAAAAAGGAAATTATTCTTAAACGCTTACATTAATTATGTATAAAATGCATCAAAAAGTGAATTCTGACATGGCTGTAAAAGCTTTTTAAATAGCCAATACCAGCATAATAAAAGGAAACACTGTTTCTCCAGGATTAAGTGGTCAAGAAACATTTCAACTTCTATAAATAAATGCATTTTGTAAAATAAACTATTTACAAAATTCAAAAAGATTTTTGAGGAGCACTAGTGAAATAACAGTAATACAGCACTTTTGTTGTTTTCACCTCTTTGTAAAATGGTTAATTCAAATTTTTTCGACTAAAAGTGTTTATCTTGTTTAGGTTGGGAAAAGCGTATTATTACCTATAGAGTTGGTTCTGTGACTTAGCCGTGGTTGGATTAGCTTTCTGTCAGGACCAGGGCCAAATGCAGTGCCTAAAAGGAACCCTTGGCAAGTGTCTAGTGACTGGCATGGCAGGCTGGAAATCCAGGGGCACAAGACAAATAGGCAGGGTATCCGGAAGCACTGGAGGAGGAATGGCATATTTGCAACTCCCTGCCACAGGCAGCTGTCCACTGCAGGATTCAACTTGGGCACTGTAGCTTTAAAACCCTGAGAGCTATGGGAGGTAATGCTGAGCTCGGGAAGCTGGATGTTTCAGAGGTGCTGAGAGAGAGAGTTCAGTGCAGGGAGTGAGTGGTTACTGCAGTTACAGAGAAGTCCCTGGGAGTTGTTGTCGGCAGTTAACTCGCTTTAGTATTTAGCCAGCATTTGATGGAGGCACTGGGAGAGATAGAGGCAGCTCAGCACAGGTTTCACTGGAGGTGTGCAGGCAGAGGAGGCAGAGAGCAATGGTGGAACACTGGACAGATAAAGCGTGCAGATTGTTCAACAGGCAGGAAAACTTGGTTATCAGTGAACGGGATAGCTGGAAACGGAGAAGCGGTGGTGATGGCTGGAGGCAGTTAATCATGGCTGAGAGATTAATACAGGGAACAGATAACATGGATCACAGGACAAAGGTCAGGAACAATGAAAGCTCAAAAATAAACTAACAAGGAGGAGGAGGTGTGGTCAGTTTAAATAGAATTAAGGCTACAAATTACAGGGCTTCAACCCTGTTTCCTGACACTTTACTAGCAAACTAGAATGCCTATATCGATATGAAATGGAGGGGAGCCTCAATGAAATCACTGCAAAAGTGTGCTGGTTTCAGCTGATCAGTATTTATTGATACCTTGGGAAGAGTTTTGTGACAGTGGCAGTTGCATAATTTCCCCAAATACACCTTATATGAGGGAAAAGTTGTTTGGCCTGAAATTAGAAGAGTTTGCTCAACAAGAAGCTAATTTTTAATTAGGGCTGTCAACCTTTCCAAGAACAATAAAATATCAAGCATCAGAGGAAAGGGAGAGAAGGTGTATCATTAATTGGATAACTTGTGTTAGCAAGCTGTTGTCAGCTAAAGAATATTTCAGGATTTTGATTCACACTTTAGAGATGTTTGGGTGAATCCTGAATATGAAGAAAAGATATGGTTCAGCATAGAAACGTATCTACCTGGGAGAATTGATTAATACAGGAGATGGTGCTGTTATTTAACCAAACTGCACCATACTACAAGTTGTATATCAAATATTTTAATGAAACTACAGGAGATAAGAGTTAACTGAGAAATAAAGACTCATTTTGTCAAAGGGTGATATGCAAAGGGAGAGGGGGGAAATACTCACCAATACCAATTTAAAGCCCCAGCACTGCTCTCCCCTGGGGTATTCTTGTCTTGACAGCTTCTGCAATCCTCTTCATTTTCACTTCCTCTGCCAGTTTTTTGCTACTTCTGTAATTTTCATTGAATTTAATTTTGGTTTATGCATTTCCTCTAATCCTATCAATCCACCTCTTCAAGGAAATAGAGTAAGGAGAAGTTTAGATGAGTTTGATAATTCTCTATTAACCCAGGAGACCATGGTTCCAATATTTAGTCTATTTTGGTAAAGCAATGTTAAATCATGGTGATGTTGAGACAAGGATCAGTGTTGCACCTGTTTCCAAATAAACAGGCTTGACAACATGGATTTGGAAAGTATTGGGTTTCTAAGTAGAATCCCTTGTGGGGTTAAGAAAAGACTCAACAAATAAAAATTATCAAAAGTCCAGAAATAGTTTGAGAGTCAGGGAAATTTAACCCAATTTACAGTGCCCTTGAGGTTTCTGAATTTCCTTTAGGCTGGGTTCACATGAGCGTATGATGCGCTGCGTATCATACACTCGTGTGAACCCAGCCTGAAAGACGCCGCACTGTGAGTCCCACTTACTTACCTTGTTCCGGCCAGAAGAGCGTATCGTACGTACATGGTCGTACGCTGGCTGTTGCATTTTTGTCAGCTTACAACTGTCGTTCGCGCGTGCACGTACGATATGCTCTTCTGGCCAGAACAAGGTAAGTTTGATAGGGATGCACGGGGGTGTATATTTTTATTTTCACACGAGCGTATGATGTGCTGCGCATCATACGCTGGTGTGAACTCAACCTTAGGAAAAAATGTATCACCTTACCATAATTCATCCCTGGTCCCCCAACATGAAAGCATATGAATGACAGCATATGAATCCTTCCCTTATTCTTAATGTGATCCTAGCCAACTTTTTTGCCCTTAACCTTAAACACCAATGTATATATAGCTCTAAGGTGTGAAATGCCTCTCCTGAAGAGATTACTTTGCAGATACTGAATATTGTTTTAAAAATAAAAGGAATATTTACCAAATAAAATATAAATGTTAAAAGGGGCGATACAGAGACTAATTTAATTATTACCTAGAATTGGGAAAGATAATTTCACATTAGGGGCAAATTTCCTTTCTTGGGATGGCGAATATTGTTGGTAAGTTTCTCAAGAAAGAAACATTTATAATATTTAAAGACAAAGTGGAGTGCAGAATGGAAATTGCTATATACTGCTTTTAAGGATTGAATAACTTTCATGCTGAGTGCCAATAGAACTATGAATTAAGCCATTTGAAGAGATGCCCTCAGTTAGTTAAAATGGTGTTTTAAATCTTTAGCGTGTATGTTACATGTTTTTTTTCCATGTTTTCAGTTGTTGGTATTTTAGGAGTACTAGTGAATTTTATATTTGGGAGGTGTAAGAGCTCTTAATGATAGCATAGTTTAAGTGAACCCTGATAAATATAATTTTTGTAGTATTGATAATTGTGCACAATAAATTTATTATCCCAGCTCTTATTTGGTGAGCAACATATTTAACTTTCTTCTTAGTGATACAGAAATTAACATCTGGAGTTTTTGCCCTCAAAGGGAGATGGTGACAGCAAACATTTTCTGTATTTACCATACAGAAGGGTAGCAGAGGTGTTGAACTATATTGGATTTTTACCACAAAATTAGCTGTCACTATTTTTGGATTTCTTCAACCTATTTTCAAGTACCTTTGAGACCCCTATTTCCTATTGTAAACCTAAATTGTGGCTAGTTAGTGACTTGCAATAAATCAGAGGCATTCCAGTTAAGATGTTCAGTAACACAATTCAGTTTTTCATTGTCTAGTGGTGTTGTGCAGTTGATGGAGGATATTTACTGGGCAGGGCAGACTTTAGAATTTACCTAGTTAAAGAGAAGTAAAAATCCCAGGATGTTGCCCTGGCAGACCCCTAGCCTAATTTCACTCTGATTTCCGCAAGCAAAGATTTTCTCCAAACTTATAATAATGAGGAGAGATCAAACAAGAAAAAAATCTCAAATGTGAACCTTGGTGAGTGTACACATCTGGTTCCAAACATGATAATGTTAATACTACATAAATAACTACTTAAATGGTTGCAAATGATTATTAGGGATGAGTGGGTATGGACTATTTCTTGAAAATTAACATTTGTAAAGCTAATGAAACTACTGGTTTTGTAAAATAATTAGTAAATATGCAGAATGAATGCAAACAATTTAGCACATCTGTTGATAAATGATGAAATGGAAGTGTTGCAGTAATGCCTTAATAAATATGTTTTCTAAACTAAACGTAGTGCTTCTCTCTTAGATGCCAATAAATTTGTTATTGAATTTTTGCACATTATGCTCGTATAAAAGTGATACTTGACCCTGCCACTTTTGTATTTAGCCTTGGCACTTTAAACAAGATATGAAAATGGAAGAGATCTTAATCTTAACATAGTAACACAGTTTATAAGGTCAAAAAAATCAACAAATTTATCCCACAGGGACATCAGAGTAGGGAGAAGAGCATTAGTGATCTCCCACATTGCCTACTTCTGAGTGAGGGTGGGGGTGATAGGGGTCCCAAGGATCCCTTAATTTTATTTAAACATGTCCCCCTACCCCAATGGGACGGGGGGTTAGGGGAAGGGAAGCATCTCCTAGGGAGCCACTTCGAGCGATATCAATCCCCCCACCTAGCCTAGCGCTATCGATGTTGGGGTGGTGGAGGCGGTGTAGGTGTCCTTTGGGGAGCTAAACGCTACAGCTTTATTTACCGCTGTGATAAAGATAAGGATTGCAGCAGTAACTAATTATTAAGTTCAATTTTGGCTGTTTCACTTCATTTTGATTTTTTTACAAAAATTTTTCCCTGCTTTTTGTTAAATATGTAAATTTTGCATACGGAAAAGAAATTCAATTTAAATTAATTGAATTGAAAAGACCGAAATGCACTTAAAGATCTTTGATAAATATCCCCCTAAATGTTGATACCAGCATGAAGAGGTTGAATTCCTCTATTGGCCAGTGGAAGACTGGAAGATAAGAATTGCTGATTAGGTTATACTATGGCCATGTGGACATGTGTAAATGTGTGGTTGACTAAGAATGCATGTTACGCAATGCTGTACAATTTAACAATACAATTATAACACATGGGTACATGGGAAAGTGATTAACATAGTATAAGTGGAGTAAATTACAGGCATAGAAACATGAAGCTACATTATTGTAAGTGCCAGAAGGTGGTTGAAAGAAGAGGATTTAGGTCCCTGCCACAAAAATCTTACAATCTAAAAATATAAACATATGACTGAGGTGGAGATTAATATGTCTTAATGTTTCAGTTTGCGTGTTTGCTTGCCTCTATAGTTTTGTGGTCTATAAAATATACATGATTTTCCTTCAGTGTTTTCAATAGCTTCCATTTTTTACTTGACATGTATTTATGCATACATAGATTTTTATACTTTGAATACAATTTCTTTCAATGTCACCTCTTTAGGTTAAAGGGAGAGCTGATAGTTGGATATTACTCTGGCTGACTCATGAAGAGTTGGCAGATTCAAACGAGTTACTCCTTCGACCTTTTCTTTCTAGGCATGCGGAAAGTGAATGCTCCTAAAGTGATACATTATGTTATTACATCAGAATAATTACAGGAGAAAGCAATTCTGGAACTGAGTGATAGTGAATACTTTATAGATCAGATACAATATAACTAGGAGTTTTTGTTTTTTTTTCATTTAATTTAGCTTAGTTCAGGTATAGGTGTTTTATCTAAACACACACGAATAGTAATGTGATTGTGAATGTTTCTGGCTAAGAGGGTTAGGTAATGCAGAATTTAAAAAATATCTATCTTATTAAAACAATAAAGTATATATTTATAAAAGTGTATGTTACTAAAACAATATAGCGCATTTTTATAAAAGTCTATCTTACTAGAATAAATAAAAGATATATTTGTAGAATGCTATCTACATGTCTGTAAATAAAAGATACGTATATTTGTAGAACGCTATCTACATGTTTGTATTTCATCTACAGCTCCTTATTCATTTAAAACTCCCTTTTTATCACCATTAGAGTGTGCTTAAGGTTTTGTTGGCAGACAGTAAATAAAGATGCTATCTATAATTATAAGCTGGTGTAATTTAAATTAATAGTCATGCTATGGCTTCAGATTGCATTTATATTAGAGAATAGTTACTTTATCATACTGTTAGATCTGAATTAGATTCTTCATAGAACACTAGGTGGTGACATTACTCTAGAATCTTTCCGTAATATGCAGACTTTATCTGTTTTTTTTTTTAACTTCTAATCTTACTACTGAGGTGTGATCTCCATAAGCAAATTAGAAGCAAATGTGAATTTTAAAGTGAAAAAAATATTTTCTCGCTTAAATAAAATGTGCAAAAATAAGTCTACAACCATATAATAATTTTTATGTTAACACTGAAATTGCAGAATCCAAACATCTTGTTTATATTTTTGCGGAAATGAGAAAGATAGTTTGAGTAATACATTTTAAAGCATCTAGGTATATTTAAATAGTGCACCCCTCACTCTCTAAGACAAATATGTTTGATTCTAAAGAGCTGGATGCTCAAAGGTAGGGATGGTGAACCTATACTTCTATGAACAGAGCATCTACATTTTGTCTAAAGCACACTGATTATTAATGATTGTCAGGAGTTTCTTTTCTCTCTCTCAGTCTAAGTATTAAGTGCCCCTTTTTAACAAATTGTCTCAAAAACGACTAAACTAAACTTTTCAACTGTTGCAAATAAAGATTTATGTATATGTTCAATTGTCACTTTGAGTCAAAGAGTTAAAGCTTTTGACTTAATGAATCTTTTAAAGCCTTTACTTAAGAACTTCCTTGAGTGCAGCTTCCACTTTGTGTTTAAATATGTACAACCGACTAGAATACTATGAGGAAACTATGTCTACAATTGGGTAACAGGTTTCAAAATTACATTGCAGTATGTGTTGTGTACAGGAACATTATGGGCGAAATTTATTAAAATCGAAAATGCCATTTTCGATAGAAATATTTCGAAAATGGCATTTTCGATTTTGGAAATCCGAATTTTTATTCGGAATTCTGAATTTATTCAAAATTCCAAATAAAAATTCAAAATTTCGAGTTTCTCTTTCTTCTAGTACATGTAATGAGCGGTGCTTCCATGCAAGCACCGCTCGTTACATTAGGCTGCTCAATACAGCAGCCGCTGGGGAGACTCATTTCTCCCCAGCGCTTCCTGGTTGGCCTTAGCCAATCAGGAGCCGCTGATGTC